>JAVHZZ010000010.1:311980-579480 GCA_036250195.1 Mixophyes australis
TGGGATGTCATGTATGTGACAGACAGCGGGGTGCTGGAGTATTTCCTTATTTCCATGTGCCATGCGTGTTATCATGTATGTGACAGACAGCGGGGTGCTGGAGTAAAATCCTTATTTCTCATGTACCATGCGTGTTATCATGTATGTGACAGACAGCGGGGTGCTGGAGTATTTCCTTATTTCCCATGTGCCATGCGTGTTATGTATGTGACAGACAGCGGGGTGCTGGAGTAAATCCTTATTTCTCATGTACCATGTGTGTTATCATGTATGTGACAGACAGCGAGGTGCTGGCCCTTGAGAAAGCAGAGAGTTTGGCAAGAGGCGCTGCTCTAAAATGGGCTTCTGGGATATTCTGCCGTCCTGACCAGCTGGTACATCTTGGCCAGTATCGAGACGGGAGACACAGCGTAATAACTCCATACAGTCTCGGCTGAAGGTAAGTGGCAGATTATGGATAGAGATGTTTATTTCCATTATAACCTCCTGTGTTCACTGCTGTGAGATGAACTTTTAGGGGGATATTCTGTAAGAGATGGGATGGAAACGTCGTATCCTTTTATATTCTGTAACATATCACCATTTGTCCCAACATTTCTGCATCTCCTGCTAATCAGTAACTGGAGGGAAATGTACACGTGATGTAGTCGTTTTGTTGAACCAGCTCCACAGTAGAATTGATCCCGGGAATAGGAACCTCTGGAAGCCATTCTGGGTAATGGGGTTATTGTACTTCAGCATATATAAATGACTCCACTACATCTGTGTGTTGTTTGCTCTGTGTGCTTTAGTCCGCATTGCAGTCCTACCTTGAAGGGGTGGAACATGGTTTATCACAGCTGCGAGTGGCGTACACTGAGGTCCATCATATCCAGCAGTCTCTCAGCAAAGCGCAGGACGTCTGGCGGACCGGTGCAGACCCCCGAATCCGTTTACAGCCCATCGAACAGCTTGTGATGGAGCATGTCCAGCTTTCTGTGGTCATACAAAGTCTCCCGTACATCTACACAGGTAAGAGATCGGATGAAGGTGGACATGAATAGTGCCCCAAGTTTTCCTAGAAAAGTCTAACTCACAAGATTAATTTCCTAGAATTAAAGCACCTGATTAACTTGAATTAACAAATTATTCCTTTGTTGGCCATTTAATGGACACATAGGGTGGTCACGGCTCGGATAATCTTTACATCACAGGCTATCCTGTATTGTGCTAGTAACCTGAGAGGGGCAATAAAGGCAGAACATGGGGCTATATATGAAGATTTTACCATGCAGTATGTTTGTTTTCTAGATATAATACTATTTTCTTTTATGTACTTTCCCTGAATATTACACTATTAGTAGTGTATAGTAATCAGTCCTGATCCTCTGTGTGCACAAATAGGATGTATCTGTATGGTGTGTTCATAGGATGGTTTTTAGTTTGGGCCCTTTTACAATGCAGGAATAAGAGTCTAGGTGAACGTAGCAGCTATAGGTAACGGCAGAACCAATTACCTGAAGGGTGCTGTATAGATTTGAGAATATGGTGGTAATATAGGTGACAATAATTTCTAGTCTATATCTCACCAGAACAAAGTTCAGTATACAAGACAAGCCAATTAGTCATTACTAAGCCTGTTTATCCCAGTATTACAGCTCCTGTCTCTCTGTACACAGTGCCTAAGATGATTGACCAGACTCGGGATCTTATTGAAAAGCACCATCTTCTGAAGGCTCACATCCACCTTAGGGATCTGGAAACCCTTAGGGATGATGTATTGTACAGACTACAAAGGGTCAGACCATCTGTGGGTTCCAGCTGCTATGTGCAGCAAAGTGCAGAAGCAGCAGATCTAGTGCAACAGTTTTTTGCTGGGGTTCAGGATCTGAGTGAGGGGTTGGGTCATACTCTGTCCTCATTGGCAAGTTCGGCATTGAGCGTGGCAAGCTCTGACCCTTCTATCTTCGTCTCCGCTGTACGTATAATTGAGCGAGAGGAATTTCTGGATGTTGAAGACTTGCGAGGTCCACCACAACAGCTCTGGAAGCCACTGGGTCGACCCAAACTCTGGAAAGAGAGGTTCTTCCAAGCCCTGGAGAAGGGTGTTTGTGAGAGATTAATGGGGTCTGGGCCGGTGGGGGAGAATGTACAGGCAAAAGATTTGGCAAAACATTTGAAGGAGCTTCAGGGTAGAGTTGTGGGAGAGGTTCAGTCTGTGTCCTCTGTTCTAGCACCGTGTGTTCCGCCTCACTATGATCTGTGTCGGGCTGTGGCCTTAATGTGTCATCATGCCCTCTCCCGGCATGTCCGTGATATCCTAAGTCAGGACCTTCCTCATACTGCTATGTACTGCGTGCTCCACTGGATGATCATCATCTACCCCAGGTACCGTGTCTTCACGTGTCCTAGACATGATATATTAGGAAAGAATTCTCTGACCTCGGCTCCATTCCGAACCATCAACTAATCTAAGTACTGTGTTTCCTCTTTATACTACTCCCCCTTTTAACATAACCATTATAGTTTTTTGCATTAGAATGTATTAATTTCATTGTATGTCATCCTCTTTATAACACCAGTATTAGCCCGTATTTTATGCTGATATCCTACAGAACAAGCACTGTAAATCTGGATTGTATACAGTTGCCTGATCTATATAAACATTCCTATTAGCCTGAGTATCACCTCTTCCACTACCCAACGCTTCATCACACTTAACCGTATCTTTACCGATGTCTGAATGTGGCTGGGCTGGGAGGTCAGGGATGGGGTTTGGGTATTGTCAGAAGGTCTGAGATGTGTCCTTCACTACTAGAAGACTTGGATTTGACTCCTCCTTGACTCCAGACCTTAGGATATACATACCCCTTCTACAGAACATAGCCCCAATTCAATTAGAAAAAAAAACGATTACACGTAAACACCCTGTTATTGGAACATTACATCACACTAATTACATCATTACCAATCTGACACAGGTACCTGAGCTATATACACATCCTGTTATCCTCAGTATCTCCATCCTATAACACCACCCAACACTACATCACACTAATTACATCATTACCAATCTGACACAGGTACCTGATCTATATACACATCCTGTTATCCTCAGTATCTCCATCCTATAACACCACCCAACACTACATCACACTAATTACATCATTACCCATCTGACACAGGTACCTGATCTATATACACATCCTGTTATCCTCAGTATCTCCATCCTATAACATCACCCAACATTACATCACACTAATTACATCATTACCAATCTGACACAGGTACCTGATCTATATACACATCCTGTTATCCTCAGTATCTCCATCCTATAACATCACCCAACATTACATCACACTAATTACATCATTACCAATCTGACACAGGTACCTGATCTATATACACATCCTGTTATCCTCAGTATCTCCATCCTATAACACCACCCAACACTACATCACACTAATTACATCATTACCAATCTGACACAGGTACCTGAGCTATATACACATCCTGTTATCCTCAGTATCTCCATCCTATAACACCACCCAACACTACATCAAACTAATTACATCATTACCAATCTGACACAGGTACCTGATCTATATACACATCCTGTTATCCTCAGTATCTCCATCCTATAACATCACGCAACACTACATCACACTAATTACATCATTACCAATCTGACACAGGTACCTGATCTATATACACATCCTGTTATCCTCAGTATCTCCATCCTATAACATCACCCAACACTACATCACACTAATTACATCATTACCAATCTGACACAGGTACCTGAGCTATATACACATCCTGTTATCCTCAGTATCTCCATCCTATAACATCACCCAACACTACATCACACTAATTACATCATTACCAATCTGACACAGGTACCTGATCTATATACACATCCTGTTATCCTCAGTATCTCCATCCTATAACACCACCCAACACTACATCACACTAATTACATCATTACCAATCTGACACAGGTACCTGAGCTATATACACATTCCTGTTATCCTCAGTATCTCCATCCTATAACATCACCCAACACTACATCACACTAATTACATCATTACCAATCTGACACAGGTACCTGAGCTATATACACATTCCTGTTATCCTCAGTATCTCCATCCTATAACACCACCCAACACTACATCACACTAATTACATCATTACCAATCTGACACAGGTACCTGAGCTATATACACATTCCTGTTATCCTCAGTATCTCCATCCTATAACATCACCCAACACTACATCACACTAATTACATCATTACCAATCTGACACAGGTACCTGATCTATATACACATCCTGTTATCCTCAGTATCTCCATCCTATAACACCACCCAACACTACATCACACTAATTACATCATTACCAATCTGACACAGGTACCTGAGCTATATACACATTCCTGTTATCCTCAGTATCTCCATCCTATAACATCACCCAACACTACATCACACTAATTACATCATTACCAATCTGACACAGGTACCTGAGCTATATACACATTCCTGTTATCCTCAGTATCTCCATCCTATAACATCACCCAACACTACATCACACTAATTACATCATTACCAATCTGACACAGATACCTGATCTATATACACATCCTGTTATCCTCAGTATCTCCATCCTATAACATCACCCAACACTACATCACACTAATTACATCATTACCAATCTGACACAGGTACCTGATCTATATACACATCCTGTTATCCTCATTATCTCCATCCTATAACACCACCCAACACTACATCACACTAATTACATCATTACCAATCTGACACAGGTACCTGAGCTATATACACATCCTGTTATCCTCAGTATCTCCATCCTATAACACCACCCAACACTACATCAAACTAATTACATCATTACCAATCTGACACAGGTACCTGATCTATATACACATCCTGTTATCCTCAGTATCTCCATCCTATAACATCACCCAACATTACATCATACTAATTACATCATTACCAATCTGACACAGGTACCTGATCTATATACATATCCTGTTATCCTCAGTATCTCCATCTTATAACATCACCCAACACTACATCACACTAATTACATCATTACCAATCTGACACAGGTACCTGATCTATATACACATCCTGTTATCCTCAGTATCTCCATCCTATAACATCACCCAACACTACATCACACTAATTACATCATTACCAATCTGACACAGGTACCTGATCTATATACACATCCTGTTATCCTCAGTATCTCCATCCTATAACATCACCCAACATTACATCACACTAATTACATCATTACCAATCTGACACAGGTACCTGAGCTATATACACATCCTGTTATCCTCAGTATCTCCATCCTATAACACCACCCAACATTACATCACACTAATTACATCATTACCAATCTGACACAGGTACCTGATCTATATACACATTCTGTTATCCTCAGTATCTCCATCCTATAACATCACCCAACACTACATCACACTAATTACATCATTACCAATCTGACACAGGTACCTGAGCTATATACACATCCTGTTATCCTCAGTATCTCCATCCTATAACATCACCCCAACACTACATCATACTAATTACATCATTACCAATCTGACACAGGTACCTGAGCTATATACACATCCTGTTATCCTCAGTATCTCCATCCTATAACATCACCCAACATTACATCATACTAATTACATCATTACCAATCTGACACAGGTACCTGATCTATATACATATCCTGTTATCCTCAGTATCTCCATCTTATAACATCACCCAACACTACATCACACTAATTACATCATTACCAATCTGACACAGGTACCTGATCTATATACACATCCTGTTATCCTCAGTATCTCCATCCTATAACATCACCCAACACTACATCACACTAATTACATCATTACCAATCTGACACAGGTACCTGATCTATATACACATCCTGTTATCCTCAGTATCTCCATCCTATAACATCACCCAACACTACATCACACTAATTACATCATTACCAATCTGACACAGGTACCTGATCTATATACACATCCTGTTATCCTCAGTATCTCCATCCTATAACATCACCCAACACTACATCACACTAATTACATCATTACCAATCTGACACAGGTACCTGATCTATATACACATCCTGTTATCCTCAGTATCTCCATCCTATAACACCACCCAACACTACATCACACTAATTACATCATTACCAATCTGACACAGGTACCTGAGCTATATACACATTCCTGTTATCCTCAGTATCTCCATCCTATAACATCACCCAACACTACATCACACTAATTACATCATTACCAATCTGACACAGGTACCTGAGCTATATACACATTCCTGTTATCCTCAGTATCTCCATCCTATAACATCACCCAACACTACATCACACTAATTACATCATTACCAATCTGACACAGATACCTGATCTATATACACATCCTGTTATCCTCAGTATCTCCATCCTATAACATCACCCAACACTACATCACACTAATTACATCATTACCAATCTGACACAGGTACCTGATCTATATACACATCCTGTTATCCTCATTATCTCCATCCTATAACACCACCCAACACTACATCACACTAATTACATCATTACCAATCTGACACAGGTACCTGAGCTATATACACATCCTGTTATCCTCAGTATCTCCATCCTATAACACCACCCAACACTACATCAAACTAATTACATCATTACCAATCTGACACAGGTACCTGATCTATATACACATCCTGTTATCCTCAGTATCTCCATCCTATAACATCACCCAACATTACATCATACTAATTACATCATTACCAATCTGACACAGGTACCTGATCTATATACATATCCTGTTATCCTCAGTATCTCCATCTTATAACATCACCCAACACTACATCACACTAATTACATCATTACCAATCTGACACAGGTACCTGATCTATATACACATCCTGTTATCCTCAGTATCTCCATCCTATAACATCACCCAACACTACATCACACTAATTACATCATTACCAATCTGACACAGGTACCTGATCTATATACACATCCTGTTATCCTCAGTATCTCCATCCTATAACATCACCCAACACTACATCACACTAATTACATCATTACCAATCTGACACAGGTACCTGATCTATATACACATCCTGTTATCCTCAGTATCTCCATCCTATAACATCACCCAACACTACATCACACTAATTACATCTTTACCAATCTGACACAGGTACCTGAGCTATATACACATCCTGTTATCCTCAGTATCTCCATCCTATAACATCACCCAACATTACATCACACTAATTACATCATTACCAATCTGACACAGGTACCTGAGCTATATACACATCCTGTTATCCTCAGTATCTCCATCCTATAACACCACCCAACATTACATCACACTAATTACATCATTACCAATCTGACACAGGTACCTGATCTATATACACATCCTGTTATCCTCAGTATCTCCATCCTATAACATCACCCAACACTACATCACACTAATTACATCATTACCAATCTGACACAGGTACCTGAGCTATATACACATCCTGTTATCCTCAGTATCTCCATCCTATAACATCACCCCAACACTACATCATACTAATTACATCATTACCAATCTGACACAGGTACCTGAGCTATATACACATCCTGTTATCCTCAGTATCTCCATCCTATAACATCACCCAACATTACATCACACTTATTGCATCATTACCAATCTGACACAGGTACCTGATCTATATACACATCCTGTTATCCTCAGTATCTCCATCCTATAACACCACCCAACATTACATCACACTAATTACATCATTACCAATCTGACACAGGTACCTGATCTATATACACATCCTGTTATCTTCAGTATCTCCATCCTATAACATCACCCAACACTACATCACACTAATTACATCATTACCAATCTGACACAGGTACCTGATCTATATACACATCCTGTTATCCTCAGTATCTCCATCCTATAACACCACCCAACATTACATCACACTAATTACATCATTACCAATCTGACACAGGTACCTGATCTATATACACATCCTGTTATCCTCAGTATCTCCATCCTATAACATCACCCAACACTACATCACACTAATTACATCATTACCAATCTGACACAGGTACCTGATCTATATACACATCCTGTTATCCTCAGTATCTCCATCCTATAACACCACCCAACACTACATCACACTAATTACATCATTACCAATCTGACACAGGTACCTGATCTATATACACATCCTGTTATCCTCAGTATCTCCATCCTATAACATCACCCAACACTACATCACACTAATTACATCATTACCAATCTGACACAGGTACCTGATCTATATACACATCCTGTTATCCTCAGTATCTCCATCCTATAACATCACCCAACACTACATCACACTAATTACATCATTACCAATCTGACACAGGTACCTGATCTATATACACATCCTGTTATCCTCAGTATCTCCATCCTATAACACCACCCAACACTACATCACACTAATTACATCATTACCAATCTGACACAGGTACCTGATCTATATACACATCCTGTTATCCTCAGTATCTCCATCCTATAACACCACCCAACACTACATCACACTAATTACATCATTACCAATCTGACACAGGTACCTGATCTATATACACATCCTGTTATCCTCAGTATCTCCATCCTATAACACCACCCAACACTACATCACACTAATTACATCATTACCAATCTGACACAGGTACCTGATCTATATACACATTCCTGTTATCCTCAGTATCTCCATCCTATAACACCACCCAACACTACATCACACTAATTACATCATTACCAATCTGACACAGGTACCTGATCTATATACACATCCTGTTATCCTCAGTATCTCCATCCTATAACATCACCCAAGACTACATCACACTAATTACATCATTACCAATCTGACACAGGTACCTGATCTATATACACATCCTGTTATCCTCAGTATCTCCATCCTATAACACCACCCAACATTACATCACACTAATTACATCATTACCAATCTGACACAGGTACCTGAGCTATATACACATCTTGTTATCCTCAGTATCTCCATCCTATAACACCACCCAACACTACATCACACTAATTACATCATTACCAATCTGACACAGGTACCTGATCTATATACACATCCTGTTATCCTCAGTATCTCCATCCTATAACACCACCCAACATTACATCACACTAATTACATCATTACCAATCTGACACAGGTACCTGAGCTATATACACATTTCTGTTGTCAGTTGTAAATGCTGACAAATTCCTGTCTGAATATATCACTACAGATCCTGGCTGAGGGGACTCTTATAGGACATGTTCGCCCTTAGGTCCCAGGCCCTCTGTGCTTTCAAATACTTTATCAGTTTGTAGTTACACCATTAGTACTAGAAACAAGAATAGTGTGAGCTGGAGGAATATTACGGTGTGATGATGATTATTTTACAATTCTAATATTCTTGTCTGAAATAGTTGAGGAATAAAAAACAAAACACTTTTCACACCAATGTTTTACCTATGTCCAGGTTACTATCATCGAACTATAAGTGAGGAATGGATAACAGGTCTCTCAAATGTTGTTTTTCCTGGTGATTTATATTAAAAGTGGTATATTTTTCCAGCGAGGAATTGATGGGACATCCTGATCTATCAACGGAGGTTGACCTTCAGGAGCTGGGATCCCTCATTCCCCCTGAAATGATGGAGGATCAGCTAAGTCGTTACACGCGCAGCCTGCGGGTGAGACCTATGTGCACATATATGAGGATTTGCCACTAACTTGTTTTGTTACTGTTATCTGAGGCTTTACCTTGGATCTGTGTCCCTGATCTATAGGTCCTGGTTTAGATTGTTAGACCCCTTTACCCAACTTACCATGGTGTCACGGTCCAGAGACTGGATTGGAGCCCGGTGGCAGGGAGGAAGGCTGGCCACCAGGAGATTAGATGATAAGAATGGTCAAACATAGCTGGGTACGTTACACAGACAGGCAATCAGGTCCAATGTTAAGTAAGAAGTGAAGTTGAGGGCAAGCCGAGGTTGGTACACTAGTCGTAGATGTCTGCAGGTAAGAGAAGGAACAGGAGCTAGATCACAGGCAAGGAGCACAATAATCAGGCACTGGAGACAGGAACTGGATATGCTTTTATAGGAAATCAGGGGGTGGTGCTAAGGTATGCTGGAGCATCGGGAGATCACTGGGACTGGCCAGGCTTTTATAGGAAATCAGGGGGTGGTGCTAAGGCATGGTGGAGCATCAGGAGATCACTGGGACTGGCCAGGCTTTTATAGGAAATCAGGGGGTGGAGCTCAGGCATGGTGGAACATCAGGAGATCACTGGGACTGGCCAGGCTTTTATAGGAAATCAGGGGGTGGAGCTAAGGTATGCTGGAGCATCGGGAGATCACTGGGACTGGCCAGGCTTTTATAGGAAATCAGGGGGTGGAGCTAAGGTATGCTGGAGCATCGGGAGATCACTGGGACTGGCCAGGCTTTTATAGGAAATCAGGGGGTGGTGCTAAGGTATGCTGGAACATCGGGAGATCACTGGGACTGGCCAGGCTTTTATAGGAAATCAGGGGGTGGAGCTAAGGCATGGTGGAACATCAGGAGATCACTGGGACTGGCCAGGCTTTTATAGGAAATCAGGGGGTGGAGCTAAGGCATGGTGGAACATCAGGAGATCACTGAGACTGGCCAGGCTTTTATAGGAAATCAGGGGGTGGAGCTAAAGCATGGTGGAGCATCAGGAGATCACTGGGACTGATCTGGAACACAGGAACTGTCCAGAAGCCAGAATAGCTCAGTCAGTAGAGCAGCAGTCCACAGAGGCAGAAGCCCTGGGTTTGAATCCTGATACATGGACTGCAGTCTGCCACTTCTCCTGTCATCGTCACACGCCTTCATGGCGCATTCCATGTGTATAAAGGAAGTACATGTTTTCTACCTGGAATTGTATTATGCTGCTAGGTACATATTCCCAGAAATATGTGTCACCCCAGCAGAGATAAAACCCAAATAAAAGATAAAAGAGGGGGGAAAAAAGGGTCTGCCACTGTCCCGGATATCATTCTGCCATAGCTCGGAATAACGTGGCCTATCCACAAATCCAGTCCTGCTGATCTCTGATGAAATCATTAAAGATGATTTCCAAACTAACAAATATCTGATTCCTCATAAGAAAAATGAGGTTATCACAGGGGCTGAATAATAAGTTCCTTATGGTGGTGATGTGTCACTGTATTGTATTCCAGGCTTGTCTGAGTCAGTGGATACACAAAGCTTTAGAAGTGGAGTATTCTGACTGGCTGAGGGATCAGGAGCCGGATAAGGACCAGGATGGATGTTATATGTCTAGTCTTCAGCAGATAGTCATGCAGGTGAGTCCAAGTAATATCTTCTGTCAGTGTTACATGGTATCTAATCACTGGGACCTCAGAATAAACACATTGTATGAATAATATGTGCAAACGATGTTATATGGTGGTAGATTTATTATACTTCATGGTCATTAATCCTTATTTCTGTCTCCCTCATATAATCACACACTCTCCATTCATGTGTATTGGGGACAACATATCCAAATATAGGTTACATTAATATACATCAAAACTGTGGTAAAGAATAATATGTCTCTGTACCATATGGTAGACTTTATTTACCGCTGACTTTTATATAACGCGTACAATATTATGTGCGAAGAAAATATATAAGAAATCATTTCCGCTAAATCTTTAAGAACGAGTTAAGTCATGACCGTAAATCTCCCTTTAAAAATGCTAAAGATGATGCTAAGATTGAATAAACCAGTCTCTGACTATTTGCATCTAATTCAGGTGGTGAATGGATCAGTAAATACGCTTATAATTTAGTAAGCGGGTTTATATCACAAAGATTTTTTGGATACAAAATTACTTTGGATGTGTCGGAGCTCTTCCTGTCTTATGCCACATCGATTTTTCTGCAGTGTTTATACAAGTGGTCATTACGTATATGGGACTGTAGAGGTCGTTATGTATATGGGACTGTAGTGGTCGTCATGTATATGGGAC
This sequence comes from Mixophyes australis, assembly GCA_036250195.1. NCBI lineage: Eukaryota > Metazoa > Chordata > Amphibia > Anura > Limnodynastidae > Mixophyes > Mixophyes australis. The sequence goes on from JAVHZZ010000010.1 coordinate 324,114, forward strand.
TGTAGTGGTCGTCATGTATATGGGACTGTAGTGGTCGTCATGTATATGGGACTGTAGTGGTCGTCATGTATATGGCACTGTAGTGGTCGTCATGTATATGGCACTGTAGTGGTCGTCATGTATATGGCACTGTAGTGGTCGTCATGTATATGGGACTGTAGTGGTCGTCATGTATATGGGACTGTAGTGGTCGTCATGTATATGGGACTGTAGTGGTCGTCATGTATATGGGACTGTAGTGGTCGTCATGTATATGGCACTGTAGTGGTCGTCATGTATATGGCACTGTAGTGGTCGTCATGTATATGGCACTGTAGTGGTCGTCATGTATATGGGACTGTAGTGGTCGTCATGTACATGGGACTGTAGTGGTCGTCATGTACATGGGACTGTAGTGGTCGTCGTCATGTACATGGGACTGTAGTGGTCGTCGTCATGTACATGGGACTGTAGAGGTCGTCGTCATGTACATGGGACTGTAGAGGTCGTCGTCATGTACATGGGACTGTAGAGGTCGTCGTCATGTACATGGGACTGTAGAGGTCGTCGTCATGTACATGGGACTGTAGAGGTCGTCGTCATGTACATGGGACTGTAGAGGTCGTCGTCATGTACATGGGACTGTAGAGGTCGCCGTCATGTACATGGGACTGTAGAGGTCGCCGTCATGTACATGGGACTGTAGAGGTCGCCGTCATGTACATGGGACTGTAGAGGTCGCCGTCATGTACATGGGACTGTAGAGGTCGCCGTCATGTACATGGGACTGTAGAGGTCGCCGTCATGTACATGGGACTGTAGAGGTCGCCGTCATGTACATGGGACTGTAGAGGTCGCCGTCATGTACATGGGACTGTAGAGGTCGCCGTCATGTACATGGGACTGTAGAGGTCGCCGTCATGTACATGGGACTGTAGAGGTCGCCGTCATGTACATGGGACTGTAGAGGTCGCCGTCATGTACATGGGACTGTAGAGGTCGCCGTCATGTACATGGGACTGTAGAGGTCGCCGTCATGTACATGGGACTGTAGAGGTCGCCGTCATGTACATGGGACTGTAGAGGTCGCCGTCATGTACATGGGACTGTAGAGGTCGCCGTCATGTACATGGGACTGTAGAGGTCGCCGTCATGTACATGGGACTGTAGAGGTCGCCGTCATGTACATGGGACTGTAGAGGTCGCCGTCATGTACATGGGACTGTAGAGGTCGCCGTCATGTACATGGGACTGTAGAGGTCGCCGTCATGTACATGGGACTGTAGAGGTCGCCGTCATGTACATGGGACTGTAGAGGTCGCCGTCATGTACATGGGACTGTAGAGGTCGCCGTCATGTACATGGGACTGTAGAGGTCGCCGTCATGTACATGGGACTGTAGAGGTCGCCGTCATGTACATGGGACTGTAGAGGTCGCCGTCATGTACATGGGACTGTAGAGGTCGCCGTCATGTACATGGGACTGTAGAGGTCGCCGTCATGTACATGGGACTGTAGAGGTCGCCGTCATGTACATGGGACTGTAGAGGTCGCCGTCATGTATATGGGACTATAGTGGTGCTTTACAAGTGGAATAAAACACCTTAATAAAGCAAATGAGTATTAAACAGACAAAGAGGAAAGAGGACTCTGCTCACAAGCTTACAATCTATAGGGAAACAAGAGTTTGATACATGAGGGTAAATGCCACATATTGCTTGTTAGATCAGACAGATAACAATGGGAAAGTGGGGATATATTGATCCTGTTAGGGGTAATGTGTGGATGAGAGGCGCAGATCTTGGGCAGAATGGGGAGGGGTCAAGTTAGGAGATAATTTGAGACAAGTGAGGAGATGTATGTTGGTGCAGTTTTGTTAATGGCCTTGTATGTTAGTAGAAGTAGTTTATAATGGATTCAGTAAAATACAGACAACCAATATAGAGACTGACAGAGCAGTAGTAGACAAACGTTTTATGAGAAAAATTAGTTTAGCCTCCGTCCACAAAGTAGATTGTACGGGTGAGAGTCTGGTGCAGGATAGATCAGTAAGGTAAGGAGTCAATGCAGGAGATATTAAATGCAGTGTCTTGTGTAAGATATGTGTATTCTTGAAATGTTTCTTAGATGTATGTAACAGGATTTGGATACAGAGGGAATGGACAGTTCTGAGTTAAGGGTGACACCTTGTCAGTGAGCTTGAGGGGCAGGCTTTATCTTCATATTGTCCACAGATAGAGGTATCACTTAGGTAGCTTCTATGGACTGATGGGAATGTTATTAGCACCGTTTTTGAAAGATTGAGTTTGAGGTGGAGAGAGGACATCCAAGATAAATGCCCGGTGTTACATTCAGTAACACCGGGCAACACAAATGGTGAGAGATACGAATAGATGAATATGGGTATCCATATAGAGATAACTGAAATCCAAAGGAGCTTATTCGTTTTCCAAGAAAAGTGGTGTAGATAGAGAATAGCAGAGGACCTAGGACTGAGTCTTGTGGTCTCCAACTAATAGGAGAAACTCAGCAGTGGTGGATCCAGAGAAATGGGAACTGAAGGACTGGTTTGATAAGTAGGATGAGAACCAGGATAGGACAGTATCCTGAAGACCTAGGTTATTTAGCATTTGTATGAGACAAGAGTCGTAAACTATGTCAATTACAGCAGAGAGATCCACAAGTATTAGAAGAGCGTAATGGTCTTTATATTTAGCAGTTATCAAATCATTGACGCCCTTAGTTCAGTCTCTGTAAAATGTTGGGAATGAAAGCCTGACCGGAGTGGGTCCATTAGGTTGTGTGAGGGGTGTGTAATTACTGAATACTAGGTGTTAGAGTTGGATGAGAAGAGTAGATTAGATACATCCTCTTCATTTGTGGGATGAAATGATGATACGGTTGCTGAGGGTACAGGAAAGGAATTGAGGTTGTTGCTTGGGGAAGAGAGAACCACTTCATGTTGGCTCTTGTCAATCTTGTTCTTGACGTAGGAAACAAGATCTTGGGCACTGATTGTCATCAGAGGGTTTGGGACAAGAGGGCTGAGAATCGATTTTAAATGTTTTAAATAGGCGTTTTGGGTTAGAAGTCTGAGTGAAGATGACAGGTCAAAAATATGTTTGTTTGTCAGTGTTCAGAACTTTTCCAGTGATTTATTATTTATGATTATCTTATTTATGACACCACAAAGATTTTGCAGTGCTGTACATAGAGCATGGACAATACATGAGCAGTACAAAAACAAAGTGCAATTAAACCAACTCAGCTGAGAACAGGTGCACATGGCATAGAGGTATTAGTGAGAGGTGGGGATTGAGCTAAAGCTGAACCTGTGACCAGCTATGTGCAGGGCCGGATTAACCCGAGGTCTAACTGGGCTATAGCCCAGGGGCCTCGGGCATCCAGGGGGCCCTTCAAACTCCTCAGCAGCATTATTGATCGGTCGGGGGCGGGGGCGCCCCCGGCCCGATCGATGCTGCTGAGTACTGTCAGTGCAGTCCTCCGTCCCGGCGCGCTGTAGTCTCCTTACTGAGGATATCTCGCGAGAGTTCATGAACTCTCGCGAGATCTCCTCAGTAAGGAGCTTACAGCGCGCTGGGACCGGAGGACTGCACTGACAGGTAAGTGCTTGGGGGGGTCCTCGCGGGGGGTGGGGGGCGGCGGACGGCTCACATTGGGGGCCTCGCGGGGAATGGAGGGCCCCTTAGCCCAGGGGCCTCCATTCCCTTAATCCGGCCCTGGCTATGTGGGCGGACTAACAGGATCACAGTGATGGAGACGCTAAGGCAAGTAAGAGGAGAACCAAGGGCAGGGCCTAGTGTAGAAGTGCAAAAGTGAGGCTGGGGAGAGATAACCGGAGGAGGACACAAGGACTCGAGGGCCCTGTTCACGGGAGCTCACAATCTAAAGGGAAGGAGCAGAGTGATAGGCAGTAGGCAATGGGATTCTAAGGAGGTGGAAGGTAATGGGATTGAGGAGGGAGAGAGGACAAGATTATAGAATGGACTTCTTCCCTCGAGGTGGGGCGGAAGGAGCACATAGGATGATGGTTGGAGGGCAATGGGGGGGTGAAGCCAGGGCAGTATGAGAGTTGTGGGAGGAGAAGATTTTGTTTGTGATTGCATCTATTTTGGAGTTGAAGAAGGTGGAAAATTCAGTGTAAGGGGAAGGGGAGAGTAAAGAATTTAAACTAGCAAAGAGACGACAGAGGTGGGTGACTAAGATATTGAGAGATTTGATGGATTGTTTGGCTAGGACAGTGTTGGCTAACCTGTGACACTCCAGGTGTTGTGAAACTACAAGTCCCAGCATACCCTTCCAGCAATAAGCTGCTATATATTGGCAAAGCATGCTGGGACTTGTAGTTTCACAACACCTGGAGTGTCACAGGTTAGCCAACACTGGGCTAGGAAGAGGGAAGAACTGTAGGAGGAGAGGATAAACTTAAAATGAAGAAAATCTGCCATGGAACAAGATTTGCTCCAGTGGCGTTCAGCAGAACGTGAACATATTTTCAGGAAACTTAAGTAAGTTTAGAGTGCCAAGGTTGGGGGTTGGAACGACAGAGTGAAACAGGTGTGGCGGGACAGACAGAGTCAAGGACAGAAGAGAGAGTGTGGTTGAAGAGGTAGAATGCCAGGTTGCGATAGGTCAGTGTGATTAAGGGGAAAGGAGAGTTTCAAGTGAGAAAGAAAAGACAGCAGTTTCAAGGGTCTCTAGATTACGCACAGTGGGAGTGTGTTTGTTTCAGGTGAGGGTAGAGGCAAGGGAGATGAGAGGGTGAAGGAGAGATGATGGTCAGAAAGAGGGGCATGGAGATATTGAGAAGTCAGAGAGAGAACAAAGGTGGGAGAAGACAAGGTCAAGAGAGTGGCCTAGACAATGTTTGGGAGAGGAGGTCCGTTATGATAGGCCAAAAGATACGGAAAGAGGAAGAAGCTTGATGGAACCTGGGTTAGAGAGAGGTTATTGATGGGGTTGTTAAAGTTGCCCAGGTGTCACGAGCCGCGGCGGTACGCCGCATCCTGGAGTGCATTAGCAGCTGGGCGTGTGCTTTAGTTTCTATGCTCTGTTATTATCCTTGTGGCATAGATGTAGGAGGGTGTAGGGACATCCTCCAACACCAGGGGGAGCTCTCATATGATTTTAAACTGGTTGATTTATATTTTTATACATGCTTCCTGGTTTGTTATTACCTATGCTAGTTCTAGCTAGTAATTAATTAGCTGCCTCCTGAGGCTGATTGTCAGCCCTGTCCTCCTCTGTGCTGATTGGCTCTTAGTACCATTTAAGGCAGTGAGATCTGAGCCTCACTGCCGGTTATAGCTTCTCTGTTAGTCTTGCTGACCTGCTCCTGCTTCTGCTTCCTAGTCCCTGACCTGTGGATACTCCGTTTGATTTCCTGTGTATGACCCCCTGCTTGGATTATTGGACTCTGCCTATTTTGCTCGTGACCCCTGACCTCGGCTTGTTTGTTGGATACGTTGTCTGCTGCCGGCCCTCAACCCTTGCCTGGACTTCACCCTGCTTTCCTGGGTTCTCCCCAGCCGGTACACATTTCACGACCCTCTGTTAGTCTGCGGCCAAGTCTGTCTCCACCACTAAGGGCAACAGTGAACACCAGACTTTCAGCGCAGACTCTGGGTTTTGCTGTACTGGTTGGAGGGGTTCCTAACACCAGGATGATGGGTGGGAGGTCTGACGAGGTAATGGGGGTGCCAGGCTGCAAAGTTATCAAGGAATTTGGAGGTGTAGCCAGGGGAGCTGTAAATGACTGCGATGCGGAGATGAAAAGGTTGGAAGAGACGGATGAAGTGGACCTCAAAGGAGGAGAATATAAGGGAAGGTTTGGCAGGGAAGAAACGGACCGAGCAAGTGAGGAACAGGAGGATTTCCTCGTCACCACCAGGACTGTCACCAGGCCTGACATTATGGGAGAAGGAAAAGCCCCCTTAGGAGAGAGCAGCAGGGGTAATTATGGCAAAGGTGGAGAGCCAGGTTTCGGTGATGGCAAAGAGGTTAAGAGAGTTAGAGATGAAGAGATTATGGACAGAGGGCAGTTTATTGAAGATGGATCTGGCATTCCAAAGGACACAGGAGAAAGGGAGAGTGGGGAAATGTGGATGAGAGCAGGGTTACAGGTGCGCAAGGGTGTGCTGGATCTAGGACGCAGAATAGGGCAGGGGGACAGTATTGGTATGGGATGTGAGCAAGGAGGCATGGAAGATGAAAAGGGGGTTAAGAAAGAAGGAATAAAAGAGGATGCTTTAGTGAGAGAGAGAGGGGGATGGAGGGTACAGGGGTGGTTGGTGGGTGATCCACAGGTTGTGAGGATGCCAGTAGGGAAGAGAGGGGGCAGGGGAAGTGACTAGAGGCAGCAAGGGAGACAGTGGAAATGTGATTATCAACTAACAGAATTAGGGGCAAGCAGTCTGCAGAGAAAGATATCCGAATAAAGTATCAAAAAAGAATAATGAAATTAAATAAAATAAAAGTACAGCATACAGTAATTTACAGTGCAACAATAGATACTATTAGCGATATAGCATGCAGTAACTTAAAGTGTAACAATGGGTAGTATACAAGCGAAAAGGATGTAAATAGTCTATGAGGAAAAATGGAGGGTGGGAGATTGTCATGTGTGAGACCAAAACCATGAGGAGATTGAGGTGAGTCCATTGGTGAGTTCTGGAGGTCCAGAAGAGAGAAGCGATGGGAAGAGACTGGATCTCAGGGTGGTATGGGCGACAGTAATCTAAGGACATCTGGTGAGACCAAAGTTTTCTGAAGGTGGGTAGCATAAGAAGAATCAGGAGGAAGACATTAGAAGAATGGACCTGCAAGAGCTAGCGTCAGCAGAAGGTCGGAGGATGAAGGTTGTGAAGAGCTGGCAGCAGGCGAAGACCAGAGGAGGGAGAACAGTATAAGGCTGGCATCAGATAGAACAGCAGAGGCTCTTCAGTGCCCACAGGTTCTGATAACTTCAGACTGTTGGGTTCCAGGAGTTCAGCTGAGATGATATCAGAGGATCCAGGTAGATAGCCATATATATGAGGAATCATGAAAAGTATGAGATTTTTGTCAGGGATGTTCTACTTTGTGGAAGGGTTTTGAATGCAGCATGTTCTTTAGTGTCAGGACTGAGATTGTGGTCAACTCAAAGAGGTAAGAGTAGTTGGAGCCACTTGATCATTATTAATCATATAGAGCAGGGATGTCCAACCCGCGGGCCGTATGCGGCCCAGCCCGCCTGTAAATGTGGCCCAGGGACGCTAAAAGGTTGGACACCCCTGATATAGAGCTTACATAATGGTTCTTAGATTTTTCTGTTAAGTTTGACACAATGTTGGCCCCATCCTTTGTTTTGTGATGACCTCTACTTACCTTTGGATGTCCAGAAAATTTAATTACATAGAGGCCTGCTTATGGAGAGGGGAAGGAAAGAGCAGAAGAAATTACTGCAGGGAATCTTCATTCCTGAAGAAGAAATAAGGAGAGTGGTCTATGGCAATAACTGTGCCTGCATTAGCCAGTGGTGAAACATGGCCAGGGAGGAGTGTGATCTGAGACACAGATGGGAAGACCAGATGTAGTGTCTGACGCTGAAACGTGGGATAAAAACAGGGGACATGTTAGAACAGTCATAACTGCAGAGACTTCCAGACTGACACGAGACTGAAAAATGAAAAGATCTGATTGCTGATTTTGGACTGAAAAGTTACTGTGAGCAGAAGCAAAGTGGCCAATACTGTTTGATTTGGGTGAGCACTCATTATTTGGGATGGGGCATCTGGGATTGGCATGTACACTGGCTGTGGAGTAGGGATTGTGGTTGCATATAGTGGTATAACAGCCGACACTGGGAGAAGAACGATACTATTTTAGTACTTTATGTGCTTGTTTGTGTCAGTCTTAAAGACACTATACTGGACAACTTCCCATATGCTTAGGTCTGATCCACTTATATTGATGACTTTTCACAAATCGCTTGTTTTCCACTCATATAAATACATGATTATTACTTTCTATTGTGTACTGATCTCTTCTAATCATTGAGACTTTGGTTAAATAATTATCTAGTAAAATTAAGTTTGCTCCTCCCAAACCTTTTTTTTTACCACCTCTGACAGATGCTGATGGAGAATGTGCAGCTGGTGGCAGTCCTGGGGGACAACCTGGAGAATCGTGTAAGAAACGCCGCGCTGTACGAAATGGAGAACTGTCTGGTCAGGTAAAGTGTTCATACTGTATAAATATGGCGACGTGACATGGTCGCTGCGTAGAAATGCTGCGGGGAGTCCTCCTGCATGGTGGGCAGCTGTAAGCATGGAGGAAAATCACTGACTGCTGCCATAAGACCTAACTCCCGCCATTGTAGCATGTCTCAGGATCACCATCTATATATAGGGATTGATGTATAAACTCAATTATTCTTCTGTGGGATGTTTCTTCCCATTACACATTGTTCTTAGGAACCAGACTGGTGACAACTTCTTCAACCTATGTTATGTTTCTCTCCAGGTTACGTGAGGCGCTGGTGAAATATGGAATCGAGCATATGAAGGACAGAACATATCCAACGTATTATTTATGCTACCTACTGGCCGTTATAAATGGATGCTGTGCTTTAAGGTGCGTATTGTAATATGTAATGGAGACAGTGGGTCTGGTGCAATCCACAAGAGAAATTATGTGGAAATACACCAAGGATTATCCCGAGTTTAAATCCCCCAAAATAATTCACACAACATTTAATTATAACAACTCTGCTCATGTCTCTGACGCTGCTTATAATGTTTAACCCAAGAATTTAGAGTCAACAATCCATAATCTTAATCATCACTAGCAATAACTATAATCCTAACATGCTTCATATATTATTACACAGTGCCCCCGTAACCTCCACCCACGGCCCATGCCCCTGTAACCTCCACCCGCGGCCAGGGCCCCCGTCACCTCCACCCGCGGCCAGGGCCCCCGTCACCTCCACCCGCGGCCAGGGCCCCCGTCACCTCCACCCGCGGCCAGGGCCCCCGTCACCTCCACCCGCGGCCAGGGCCCCCGTCACCTCCACCCGCGGCCAGGGCCCCCGTCACCTCCACCCGCGGCCAGGGCCCCCGTCACCTCCACCCGCGGCCAGGGCCCCCGTCACCTCCACCCGCGGCCAGGGCCCCCGTAACCTCCACCCGCGGCCAGTGCCCCCGTAACCTCCACCCGCGGCCAGGGCCCCTGTTACCCCCAACAACCTGACTGTGACTCATAGTGAGGATGACCATGACCTTGTGCCTGTGAACTAGAGGACAGGGACATAACCCAATAGACTGGGTGATAACGAGAGTCGGTGGAGGGACACTGACATAAGGGGAGATATGATAAGTGAATCCACTAGATGTGGAAGGAAAGTCTCTGTTAATGTATTAGTCTATAACACCAGACTCCTTTATCAGATGTTCGTTATATTTTACCTTTGTGTATTATAGGATAGAGCTTTGCAACAGTCTTATAATGGAGCAGATTTATTATACACATTACACGTGTCAAATATTCATATATGTTTAACATACATACAATACAAACTCACAGCACGTTTATCAGTCTACGGAGCAAAAAGCCTTCTGGCTTCACCCACTACATGAAGGGATAATCCCCAAAGTGGTGAGACTCGCCAGATTTCCCATGTACCAACACAATACTACTGCCTGCAGCTGGTGAGAATTACACGGTTTAGTTCTCTCCTGACAACTGCCATGGATGGTTTTATTTTGCATTATTATAATATATTTGGTATTATGGGAGGGACATCGCTCACCAGCTGCAGGTGTAACTCCATCCCAGCTAAGCAGCTACAAGGATACGTAAGATATGAAGCAGGGTGGAGAGAGAGGGACTTCTCGGACACAGGTGTGGACCTTATGGTACCAGGGTCCTGTGATCATGTCAGGGCATCTATTGTTTGCAGCTCTTCTATCTCGTACCTGCAGTCGGAGGTGTCAAGCAGTCCCCTGTTCAGGAAAGCAGCTCCCTGTCTGCCAGCATCGCTGAACAAGACCCAGAATAAGGCGTCTCACCTCCTGCTGGATGAGCTGCAGACAGAGCTCCAGGTATCTAACAGATGCAAATCAAATCCTGACTGACACTATAAATGCAGCATCACTTCTTATCCAGAAGTGGGGTGTAGGGACTGAGGACACTGAGGGGTAGAGGAGTGCAGGGACAGGACGCTGAGGGGTAGAGGAGTGCAGGGACAGGACGCTGAGGAGTAGGGGAGTGCAGGGACAGAGGACGCTGAGGGGTAGGGGACTGCAGGGACAGGACGCTGAGGGGTAGAGGAGTGCAGGGACAGGACGCTGAGGAGTAGGGGAGTGCAGGGACAGGACGCTGAGGGGTAGAGGAGTGCAGGGACAGAGGACACTGAGGGGTAGGGGAGTGCAGGGACAGGATGCTGAGGGGTAGAGGAGTGCAGGGACAGGACGCTGAGGAGTAGGGGAGTGCAGGGACAGAGGACACTGAGGGGTAGGGGACTGCAGGGACAGAAGACGCTGAGCAGTAGAGGAGGGCAACGACGGAGAACACTGAGCGGTAGAGGAAGGCAGCAACAGAGGACGCTGAGTGGGTAGGGGAGTGCAGGGACAGAGGACACTGAGGGGTAGGGGAGTGCAGGGACAGAGGACACTGAGCAGTAGAGGAGTGCAGCGACGGAGAACACTGAGCGGTAGAGGAAGGCAGCAACAGAGGACGCTGGATGGGTAGGGGAGTGCAGGGACAGAGGACACTGAGGGGTAGGGGAGTGCAGGGACAGAGGACACTGAGCAGTAGGGGAGGGCAGCGACGGAGAACACTGAGCGGTAGAGGAAGGCAGCGACAGAGGACGCTGAGGGGTAGGGGAGTGCAGGGACAGAGGACACTGAGGGGTAGGGGAGTGCAGGGACAGAGGACACTGAGGGGTAGGGGAGGGCAGCAACAGAGGACACTGAGCAGTAGAGGAGGGCAGCGACAGAGAACACTGAGCGGTAGAGGAAGGCAGCGACAGAGGACGCTGAGGGGTAGGGGGGTGCAGGGACGGAGGACGCTGAGGGGTAGGGGAGGGCAGGGACAGAGGACGCTGAGGGGTAGGGGAGTGCAGGGACGGAGGACACTGAGGTGTAGGGGAGTGCAGGGACAGAGGACACTGAGGGGTAGGGGAGTGCAGGGACAGAGGACACTGAGCGGTAGGGGAGTGCAGGGACAGAGGACACTGAGGGGTAGGGGAGTGCAGGGACAGAGGACACTGAGCGGTAGGGGAGTGCAGGGACAGAGGACACTGAGCGGTAGGGGAGTGCAGGGACAGAGGACACTGAGCGGTAGGGGAGTGCAGGGACTGAGGGGTAGGGGAGTGCAGGGACAGAGGACACTGAGGGGTAGGGGAGTGCAGGGACGGAGGACACTGAGCGGTAGGGGAGTGCAGGGACAGGACGCTGAGGGGTAGGGGAGTGCAGGGACAGAGGACGCTGAGGGGTAGGGGAGTGCAGGGACAGAGGACACTGAGCGGTAGGGGAGTGCAGGGACAGAGGACACTGAGCGGTAGGGGAGTGCAGGGACAGGACGCTGAGGGGTAGGGGAGTGCAGGGACAGAGGACACTGAGGAGTAGGGGAGTGCAGGGACGGAGGACACTGAGGGGTAGGGGAGTGCAGGGACGGAGGACGCTGAGGGGTAGGGGAGTGCAGGGACAGAGGACGCTGAGCGGTAGGGGAGTGCAGGGACAGAGGACGCTGAGGGGTAGGGGAGTGCAGGGACAGAGGACGCTGAGGGGTAGGGGAGTGCAGGGACAGAGGACGCTGAGCGGTAGGGGAGTGCAGGGACAGAGGACGCTGAGGGGTAGGGGAGTGCAGGGACAGAGGACACTGAGGGGTAGGGGAGTGCAGGGACGGAGGACGCTGAGGGGTAGGGGAGTGCAGGGACAGAGGACGCTGAGCGGTAGGGGAGTGCAGGGACAGAGGACGCTGAGGGGTAGGGGAGTGCAGGGACAGAGGACACTGAGGGGTAGGGGAGTGCAGGGACAGAGGACACTGAGGGGTAGGGGAGTGCAGGGACAGAGGACACTGAGGGGTAGGGGAGTGCAGGGACAGAGGACACTGAGTGGGTAGGGGAGTGCAGGGACAGAGGACGCTGAGGGGTAGGGGAGTGCAGGGACAGAGGACACTGAGTGGGTAGGGGAGTGCAGGGACGGAGGACACTGAGGGGTAGGGGAGTGCAGGGACAGAGGACGCTGAGGGGTAGGGGAGTGCAGGGACAGAGGACGCTGAGGGGTAGGGGAGGGCAGGGACAGGACGCTGAGGGGTAGGGGAGTGCAGGGACAGGACACTGAGGGGTAGGGGAGTGCAGGGACAGAGGACACTGAGTGGGTAGGGGAGTGCAGGGACAGAGGACACTGAGGGGTAGGGGAGTGCAGGGACGGAGGACACTGAGGGGTAGGGGAGGGCAGGGACGGAGGACGCTGAGGGGTAGGGGAGTGCAGGGACGGAGGACGCTGAGCGGTAGGGGAGGGCAGGGACGGAGGACGCTGAGGGGTAGGGGAGGGCAGGGACGGAGGACGCTGAGGGGTAGGGGAGGGCAGGGACGGAGGACGCTGAGGGGTAGGGGAGGGCAGGGACGGAGGACGCTGAGGGGTAGGGGAGGGCAGGGACGGAGGACGCTGAGGGGTAGGGGAGGGCAGGGACGGAGGACGCTGAGGGGTAGGGGAGGGCAGGGACGGAGGACGCTGAGGGGTAGGGGAGGGCAGGGACGGAGGACGCTGAGGGGTAGGGGAGGGCAGGGACGGAGGACGCTGAGGGGTAGGGGAGGGCAGGGACGGAGGACGCTGAGGGGTAGGGGAGGGCAGGGACGGAGGACGCTGAGGGGTAGGGGAGGGCAGGGACGGAGGACGCTGAGGGGTAGGGGAGGGCAGGGACGGAGGACGCTGAGGGGTAGGGGAGGGCAGGGACGGAGGACGCTGAGCGGTAGGGGAGGGCAGGGACGGAGGACGCTGAGCGGTAGGGGAGGGCAGGGACGGAGGACGCTGAGGGGTAGGGGAGGGCAGGGACGGAGGACGCTGAGCGGTAGGGGAGGGCAGGGACGGAGGACGCTGAGCGGTAGGGGAGTGCAGGGACGGAGGACGCTGAGGGGTAGGGGAGGGCAGGGACGGAGGACGCTGAGGGGTAGGGGAGTGCAGGGACGGAGGACGCTGAGGGGTAGGGGAGGGCAGGGACGGAGGACGCTGAGGGGTAGGGGAGGGCAGGGACGGAGGACGCTGAGGGGTAGGGGAGGGCAGGGACGGAGGACGCTGAGGGGTAGGGGAGGGCAGGGACGGAGGACGCTGAGGGGTAGGGGAGTGCAGCGACGGAGGACGCTGAGGGGTAGGGGAGTGCAGCGACGGAGGACGCTGAGGGGTAGGGGAGTGCAGGGACGGAGGACGCTGAGGGGGGGGGCAGGGACGGATGGCGCTGAGGGGTAGGGGAGGGCAGCGACGGAGGACGCTGAGGGGTAGGGGAGTGCAGGGACGGAGGACGCTGAGGGGGAGGGCAGGGACGGATGACGCTGAGGGGTAGGGGAGGGCAGCGACGGAGGACGCTGAGGGGTAGGGGAGTGCAGGGACGGAGGACGCTGAGGGGGAGGGCAGGGACGGATGACTCTGAGGGGTAGGGGAGGGCAGCGATGGAGGACGCTGAGGGGTAGGGGAGGGCAGTGGGAGGTCATGCAGAGTAACTAGGTAAATGGCCTGTTAAATAAATGTGAAAGTGCAGGAACTCAGGAGATTTTGTGGCAGTGTAATATGAAAAGTTTGTTATTTGCAAAACTTCTACTTCTCATTATAAAGTGTTCTGTATATTCCTGCAGCCTCTGTTTCGGGAGATCCCATCACGCTGTTGGCTGACAGGCTCAGATACTGTGCACATAATTTGTGAGAAGATGGAGAACTTCAGCCAATACCTGTCCAAGGCCAGAGCCCCTGTATGTCAGGTGAGCGTCTGCATTATATCCCTGCAGGGTCATTCCTCTGAGAAGAGTAATGCTATCAGCTTCTAACTCTTAGACAATTGATGCTTGTTAGTTTTAAATGAAATATATATATATATATATATATATATATATATATATATATATATATATATATATATATATATATATATAATATATATATATTCCTCCACGCACAACGAATATAAAGAAATCTGCCTGGAAATAAAAATTCTTTGGAAGTGGTTCCACTTTATTGTTATCCAGGTAATTTAATAGGGGACAAAGTGGGAAAATGTTTCCCATGTAATGTGGATCATAATGGGACATATAATATTTCCTACTCTCACTACTACCATAGTCTCTGTTGGTTCTCTGTAATATTTCATTTACATTCTGCTTGAGCTGTTCCAGTGTTCCGTACACCTGTGAAATACGTGTGTAGAAGTTCATCAACTACCGGTACCAAAACTTGCCGAGAAAGTTTGAAATCCATCTTAATTTTAATTTCTTCAGACAAGATACATGCAGCCAGTGACTGCGATCATTATATATGTTGTTGCTGACTGCACTACCGTCGTCTCCTGGGATTTGGCCATTAAGTCTGACAACTAATCAGACAAACCTGTCCAATATGGCCACCTGTGTGAGCAATTAAATTGGACACAGATCCAGATGTTCTATTTAAGGCTCAATCTTAACATACAGTCAAGTCCATAAATATTGGGACATCGACACAATTCTCATATTTTGGGCTCTATACACCACCACAATGGATTTGAAATGAAACAAACAAGATGTGCTTTAACTGCAGACTTTCAGCTTTAATTTGAGGGAATTTACATCCAAATCAGGTGAACAGTGTAGGAATTACAACGGTTTCTATATGTGCCTCCCACTTACCAAAAGTAATGGGACAAACTAAACAATCCTACATCAAACTTTCACTTTTTAATACTTTGTTGCAATTTTTTTGCGGTCAATTACAGCCTGAAGTCTGGAACGCATAGACATCACCAGACGCTGGGTTTCATCCCTGGTGATGCTCTGCCAGGCTTCTAGTGCAAATGTCTTCAGTTCCTGCTTGTTCTTGGGGCATTTTCCCTTCAGTTTCGTCTTCATCAAGTGAAATGCAGCTCAATCGGATTCAGGTCAGGTGATTGACTTGGTCATTGCATAACATTCCACTTGTTAGCCTTAAAAAACTCTTTGGTTGCTTGTGCAGTATGCTTCGGGTCATTGTCCATCTGCACTGTGAAGCTCCGTCCAATGAGTTCTGAAGTATTTGATCGAATATAATCAGATAATATTGCCCGAAACACTTCAGAATTCATCCTGCTGCTTTTGTCAGCAGTCACATCATCAATAAATACAAGGGAACCAGTTCCATTGGCAGCCATACATGCCCACGCCATGACACTGCCACCACCAGCCTCTACTGATGAGGTGGTATGTTTTGGATCATGAGCAGTTCCTTTCCGTCTCCATACTCTTCTCTTCCCATCACTCTGGTACAAGTTGATCTTTGTCTCACCTGTCCATAGGATGTTGTTCCAGAACTGTAATGGCTTTTTTAGATGTTTGCCAAACTCTAATCGGGTCGTCCTGTTTTTTGTGGCACACAAATGGTTTACATCTTGTGGTGAACCCTCTGTATTCACTTGTGAAGTCTTCTCTTGATTGTTGACTTTGACACATATACACCTACCTCCTGGAGAGTCTTCTTCATTTGGCCAACTCTTGTGAAGGGGTTTTTCTTCACCAGGGAAAAAATTCTTTTGTCATCCACCACAGTTGTTTTCCGTGGTCTTCCGGGTCTTTTGGTGTTGCTGAGCTCTCCGGTGCGTTCTTTCTTTTTAAGAATGTTCCAAACAGTTGATTTGGCCACACCTAATGTTTTTGCTATCTCTCTGATGGGTTTGTTTTGATTTTTCAGCCTAATGATGGCTTGTTTCACTGATAGTGACAGCTCTTTGGATCTCGTATTGAGTCGACAGCAACAGATTCGAAATGCAAATGTCACACCTAGAATCAACTCCAGACCTTTTACCTGCTTAATTGATGATGAAATAGGGAATAGCCCACACATATCCATGAAATGGCTTTGGAGTCGATTGTCCCATTACTTTTGGTCCCTTAAAAAGTGAGAGGCACATATAGAAACCGTTGTAATTCCTACACCATTCACCTGATTTGGATGTAAATACCCTCAAATTAAAGCTGAAAGTCTGCAGTTAAAGCACATCTTGTTAGTTTCATTTCAAATCCATTATGGTGGTGTATAGAGCCCAAAATATGAGAATTGTGTTGATGTCCTAATATTTATGGACTTGACTGTATTTGAGTCTAGTAAGATCTAGATGTGATGTCAAAGTAGATTCACTTTCCTTTACCCTCATTGCAGGGAAAATAACCAGGGTCCTGTGTCCTATAGACCAATAACCTCTCCTGTTCCCTAGTACCTACTGGCACAGACTGAGAGGATGATAACCATTGAGTACGTCAAAGCGTTGATGCACAGCAAGCTGGTGTGCAGGAGCTCTGGGGAAAGGCAGCAGTTGTCGGAGAGGATGTCCATGGATGCCACGGAGCTGGGATCTGCTCTCCATAGAATGGTAAAGGGGCAGTAGGGGAGCAAAGTACGGGGGTGTGTTGTAGTGGGGGGATGAGGGGCAGAGGACGGGGGATGCGTTGTAGTGGGGGGATGAGGGGCATAGGAATGGGGATGCGTTGTAGTGGGGGGATGGGGAGCAGAGTATGGGGATGCGTTGTAGTGGGGGGATGAGGAGCAGAGTACGGGGGATGTGTTGTAGTGGGGGGATGAGGAGCAGAGTACGGGGGTGCGTTGTAGTGGGGGGATGAGGGGCAGAGTATGGGGGATGCATTGTAGTGGGGGGATGAGGGGCAGAGTATGGGGGATGCATTGTAGTGGGGGGATGAGGAGCAGAGTACGGGGGTGCGTTGTAGTGGGGGGATGAGGAGCAGTGTACAGGGGATGCGTTGTAGTGGGGGGATGAGGAGCAGAGTACGGGGGATGCGTTGTAGTGGGGGGATGAGGAGCAGAGTACGGGGGATGCGTTGTAGTGGGGGGATGAGGGGCAGAGTACGGGGGATGCGTTGTATTGGGGGGATGAGGGGCAGAGTACGGGGGATGCGTTGTATTGGGGGGATGAGGGGCAGAGTACGGGGGATGCGTTGTATTGGGGGGATGAGGGGCAGAGTACGGGGGATGCGTTGTATTGGGGGGATGAGGGGCAGAGTACGGGGGATGCGTTGTATTGGGGGGATTAGGGGCAGAGTACGGGGGATGCGTTGTATTGGGGGGATTAGGGGCAGAGTACGGGGGATGCGTTGTATTGGGATGAGGGGCAGAGTACGGGGGATGCGTTGTACTGGGGGGATGAGGAGCAGAGTACAGGGGATGCGTTGTAGTGGGGGGATGAGGAGCAGAGTACGGGGGATGCGTTGTAGTGGGGGGATGAGGAGCAGAGTATGGGGGATGCGTTGTAGTGGGGGGATGAGGGGCAGAGTACGGGGGATGCGTTGTATTGGGGGGATGAGGGGCAGAGTACGGGGGATGCGTTGTATTGGGGGGATGAGGGGCAGAGTACGGGGGATGCGTTGTATTGGGGGGGATGAGGGGCAGAGTACGGGGGATGCGTTGTATTGGGGGGATTAGGGGCAGAGTACGGGGGATGCGTTGTATTGGGATGAGGGGCAGAGTACGGGGGATGCGTTGTACTGGGGAAGATGAGGGGCAGAGTACGGGGGATGCGTTGTACTGGGGAAGATGAGGGGCAGAGTACGGGGGATGCGTTGTACTGGGGGGGATGAGGGGCAGAGTACGGGGGATGCGTTGTACTGGGGGAATGAGGAGCAGAGTACGGGGATGCGTTGTACTGGGGGGGATGAGGAACAGAGTACGGGGGTGCGTTGTAGTGGAGGGATGAGGGCAGAGTACGGGGGATGCGTTGTACTGGGGGGGATGAGGGGCAGAGTACGGGGGATGCGTTGTACTGGGGGAATGAGGAGCAGAGTACGGGGATGCGTTGTACTGGGGGGGATGAGGAACAGAGTACGGGGGTGCGTTGTAGTGGAGGGATGAGGGCAGAGTACGGGGGTGCGTTGTAGTGGGGGGGATGAGGCCAGAGGACGGGGGACACGTTGTAGTGGGGGGATGAGGGGCAGAGGATTGGGGATGCATGGTAATAGGGGGGTGAGGGGCCACTTGGGTCAGCATGCTTAGTAATGGGGAAAACCATACAGAAGCCGATAAGTCATCTTTCGCTGCATTTTCCAACATTTCTGGTTTTATGTGGATTGGATTATAATCATTCATTAGGAGGTTCGTTAGCCAATATCACTGCTAATAACACTGAGTGGGGCAGCATCATATATCCAGATCAGTTGGCGGAGCAATTGATTGACAGAAAATGTAATTCTATAACTGATCTGCCTGTTGCTGGTGTCAGTGAAGTTTCTACATTTTCTGCTTCTTGTGCAGGGCTTGAAGGATTCTTCTCTCTGCGCCCCCCTCATCTTCTCTCTTCAAAAATTGTTTGTCTTGAAAGATCCATCGTTGGTCAGTCTAGAAGTATCTGAATTAATGACCACATTTCCGGATATCAGGTGAATGAGGGGTAACATTACTGCCATGTTTATGTATCATGCCGTGCATGGGAACCTCTATTTAACCCTCTCAATCCTTCTGCTGTCTGTTCCTAAGTCATCCTAGTCTCCCACTTAGCCCTACAGTTCTCATATCCCCACTAATGAATGACTGATGGAGGCTTACAGCAATGGGATGAAGGTTATAGTAATTGATATTTTGTTGAATCATTTTTCATTCGTTTGTTGCACCATTAGGCTGTATATGTAAAATATGCTTTATTTAGAGAAATTTAATTATTAGTGTATTTTATGTGGTGTTTCCTGGCATTTTGTGTAGCAGTCTTTATATCTCATAGTCTGTGGGAACAAGCCTGAGGTTGTCCGTTTTATAGCTGCTATATATAACCATTGTGTGGTGTATCAAAGCCCGAGTGCTATATTATATAATACTTTCCTACTAATTATACTATATAATAAAAGTTGGTGTCTATTTCTCTACCCAGTGATGACCACGTGCTGGCGTTGCTGGAGCTGAGGGGTGACGTAAACCGTGACCTCCGCCACACGGTACTGAGCATGATGCAACGTCAAGCCCTGTCGCTTCCTGAAGACTATCGCCCCGTTTTTATTAACATCTCTGTTCCTGCTCCTGCACATCCATTCTGCCTTCACCCCAGCTCATGTGCCTGATCTCTTGCAGCCAAGACATCAGTACAGGAGACAGGACAAGTAGCCAGGAAATAAAGTGCGTACTGTGTTAATACTGTTTTAAATAACACACCTGAGACAAAGGTTACATGTTAAATACATACTAATTACAATAATATTCACTTGTGTATACCACTCTGCAATATCAATATACAATGTAATAGCTGAGCTAAATTTGAGGTTCTTGGGCTGCAACCTTATTCAGATGGAGCCTACACGAACACATCACTTCTGTATCGGCATTCTTACCTCGCTCTCTCTTATCTGCCTACAGATCATAGATAACGCTGGTAGGATCTATAGGTCCTGGATAACGCTGGTAGGATCTATAGGTCCTGGATAACGCTGGTAGGATCTATAGGTCCTGGATAACGCTGGTAGGATCTATAGGTCCTGGATAACGCTGGTAGGATCTATAGGTCCTGGATGACGCTGGTTAGACCCAGCAGAAAGATAATTAAACCACCTATGAATAAATGGTTGGGAGTGATACCTATTATATCCCAAGTTTGTACCTTTTTAAATGTTAGGAAGTATGTTCTTGGGGAGAATGCCTAAACTAGGGGGTGGGTATAATAGAATAATTCATACAGAGAGATCCAGAAAACATGACTAATTGCTATTCTAGAATTCACACATATATTCTGCTTAATAAAGATATAGAGGGTTATTCTCTGAGAGGAGTTGACCTGCCTTGCACTCCGTTTTCTATGCCATCGTGTTTCCACTTCTTATGTTAATGAGTAAAAGTGGGCATGGTTTAATGTCCCTTTTTTACAGACTACATGTTATGTAGTCATCATATTTTTCTGAACCTGCTCTTCACAATAAAGCTGTAGAAAATAATAGATATAGCAAACAATAACAAACAGAATTTTTTTTTTTTTTAAAGAAATGAAAAAGAAGTTTTACATCCTAAGTAAATAAATAAATAAAGGCTTTTTAATAGAATGTGGTGTAAAATTGTAGTTATTTTATCAGATATCTTAAGATTCCTGTTGATTGTAAGTTATTATGTTTTAACAATTCATTTAGTAAAAGGCTATGGATGAATAAATACATTAAATTTGATAGATGAGAAATATAAAATACATTTGTGACTATATCGGGCACCACAGTGGGAATATCGGGCCAGCCTGGTTTGTCAGTCAGTGGGCCAATTGGACAATATGGGCCCACCCAGTTTATAAATGCCGCCCAGTGGGTGGGTCCAGTATTGTTGTGGGAACCAGAGAGGGAAGGGGAGGCAGCCCGCAGAAAACATGGAACAGCTGGGAACTCTACGACATCACAAAAGAGTGGAAGTTGTTAAGAACAGGAGGGTCAGGACTCTATCTGAGATCAGGTGATGGGATCTATTTACTGACCACTGTTCCAGCACATCTCAAACCAGACTTGATGGCACAGAAACAGCAGATGGTCTACTGCTGAGGTCATGTTCTACCTCAATCTCTGTTGCCACCTAGATTCCATCCACTACCAATGAAAATAGATCATGGCCGGGGGGTTGGCCCAGGGAGGGAGGGGGTAAAGATCGGGTAAATTTGGGGAGAGAAAAAAGAGACCCAGAGGGAGAGGAGGTTCTCGCTGGAGGATTTTGGAGAGAGAGGACTTGGACTGATGTTGAGCAATGAGGGGCAGAGAGGAGGGTTTGGAGCAGGAGCTTATTCAGCCAGATCAGGTGCTGAACCTCTAGGACTGATTTTGTCATCAATCAATCGGGAGACACGCGCAGATTCTGGGGAATTGGTGAGCTGACCTCAGTAGAAAGTTTGATACCCAGAGTTCCACAGAGGAGAGAGTTGGCTGAGCGGCCGGGATCAGCAAGGTACACAGACCCAGCAAACAGATCAGAATCCCACCTGGATTGTCGCTGGGAGTTTGAGCTGGGAGTGAACTGATAATTCAGAGTCCTAGCAGGCACAGAGACAGAACCAGTAATTTGTTTCCCACCTACATCTTTCCAGATCAGCCTCAGTCACTGTACAGCTGGAGCCAGAGGAAGATGTCGAACCCCCTCCATCTTTGCTCATGTCTCCCCAGTCTCCGGTGGCTCTGAAGATCAGAGGTTTGAACGTCTCTCTCTCCTCTGTGGATATGTGATTATCCCCGTCTCCACCTGTTCCATGGATAGAGTAATGTTTCAATCACACTGCCCAGAACATGAGATCAAACTGTGTCTGCATCCCAGACACCTCGCAGTTGGTGATTTTACTGACTCATGGTTATATTTGGTGGGGGAATACAATTCTCCTTGGGGAGCACTGTTGCATTTACTTTGTGTGCACACTTATTAAAATAAGGAGGTTATTAACTCTTACTTACCTGTGTGATCTGTGAACCTAGAGGGCCGGGTAAATAGGGGACTACGGTTCCAATCCCGGTGTACTCACAACATTATTATGTGAAATGATAACTGAATTCAAACTATGGGGTCTAATATATTATCAGGGTAGTAGAAAAAATTTGTGGATGAATGCTACATTGGGGAATTTGGATAACGTGCAGATATAGATGATTGCTTTACGATCAGCACATGCAATTCTTTCATGGTTAAGCGACCAGGTATGTTCCATGATCTCCATATGTTAAGTCATCCAACAAGATTCCTTTCTCCATGGGATGGAGGGATGTCACAGTGGGAGAACTGTCAGTACCAGCATCACCGCAGCCTAATTTCTCTGCTCCTCATAATTCTGTAGATTATAGGCTCCTACTGTGTTGTGAGGACATATGTGACAGACATCCGGAAGATAACAAATGAGGTCAGTGGAACAACTGTTCTCACTTAATGAACTTAAAGCCATATCCCAATCACCTCTGGTAAGAGACGGGGTTCCAACGGATTCACAGCCACTCTTTACAAAGCCTTTGATGTATAAATCTCTTTGATCTTGTTGGTCAACCTTGGCATTACCTTTGGCTGGACCTTCTGTCACGGGGGCCTTTCTTTCAATACTGGTGTAAAGCAACAGGCATGGTCTATGGAACTAGTGTTGCAACCTCTTAATCTAATCCATACCTGAACTGCACTTTTTAGCCATGTTATGAGGAAGTATTAGTGATGGAATTATAACATCTCCTTGGAAAAGTACTTCAGGGGTTAAATTCCACCTCCACATTGAACACTCAGGAGTTGAGTGAATTAAGCTACCATTGTTATTTCTGTTTGCTCCCTATTGTCCACTAGTGAGCTTTACAGACAGCCAGGAGCCTGACCCAGCAGGGGTCAACTGAGGGAAGACACCTGGGGAGGTGGCTGGATAGTGTGAGAAGCCAACCAATCAAGACCTTTTGTAACGCCTCTGGGCAAGCAGTTCCCAATGTCGGATTATGAGGTGATAAAAGAGGCTACCCTGGGAGCTGGACATGTATATGACTGACTGACTTTGGTCAAGAAGTGATGCTCTGCCAGAGATGTACTGTGTAATATATATCACTGGATTTATTTAAACTGATTTCCTCACTTCTTGAACCTGCTATTGTTAAGGGGGCCGTGCTGTATTTATTCCTGTTCTGCAGAAGAAATCATCCTTTTATTTTTCCTCTAATATCGTGTCTGAGTGATTTGGGAACCACGTATCTTCACACCTTTATACAGTTATATCTTTAATTCTTTTCCTGAAAAAGGGCCCGGTTCTCTCAATGATCAAGTTTCGCCTGTCTACTCAGCTATAGGATAGTCTTGGAAGCTTATACCCCAGTCTACTCAGCTATAGGAGAGTGTCTGGAGCGCATGCCCCACTCTACTCAGAAATAGGAGAGTCTCGGGAGCGCATCCTCCGCTCTACTGGGCAATAGGAGAGTCTCGGGAGCGCATCCTCCTCTCTACTCAGCTGCAGGAGAGTCTCTGGAGCGCGTCCTCTCTACTGAGCGATAGGAGAGTCTCGGGAGCGCGTCCTCCTCTCTACTGAGCGATAGGAGAGTCTCGGGAGCGCGTCCTCCTCTCTACTCAGAAATAGGAGAGTCTCGGGAGCGCGTCCTCCTCTCTACTCAGCGATAGGAGAGTCTCGGGAGCGCGTCCTCCTCTCTACTGAGCGATAGGAGAGTCTCGGGAGCGCGTCCTCCTCTCTACTGAGCGATAGGAGAGTCTCGGGAGCGCGTCCTCTCTACTGAGCGATAGGAGAGTCTCGGGAGCGCGTCCTCCTTTCTACTCAGCGATAGGAGAGTCTCGGGAGCGCGTCCTCTCTACTCAGCGATGGGAGAGTCTCGGGAACGCGTCCTCCTCTCTACTCAGCTGCAGGAAAGTCTCGGGAGCGCGTCCTCTCTACTCAGCGATAGGAGAGTCTCGGGAGCGCGTCCTCCTCTCTACTCAGCGATAGGAGAGTCTCGGGAGCGCGTCCTCCTCTCTACTCAGCGATAGGAGAGTCTCGGGAGCGCGTCCTCCTCTCTACTCGGCGATAGGAGAGTCTCGGGAGCGCGTCCTCCTCTCTACTCGGCGATAGGAGAGTATCGGGAACGCGTCCTCCTCTCTACTCGGCGATAGGAGAGTCTCGGGAACGCGTCCTCCTCTCTACTGAGCCGCAGGAGAGTCTCGGGAACGCGTCCTCCTCTCTACTAAGCCGCAGGAGAGTCTCGGGAACGCGTCCTTCTCTCTACTGAGCCGCAGGAGAGTCTCGGGAGCGCGTCCTCCTCTCTAATGAGCGATAGGAGAGTCTCGGGAGCGCGTCCTCCTCTCTAATGAGCGATAGGAGAGTCTCGGGAGCGCGTCCTCCTCTCTACTCAGCCGCAGGAGAGTCTCGGGAGCGCGTCCTCCTCTCTACTCAGCCGCAGGAGAGTTTCAGGAAATAGCCAATATTGCAGGATATATATAATAAGTATTATCCTGTATAGACGGTATGTGGTACATCATATAACAAGGAATAATAACAACAATGCTTTTACCAGGAGATGAGTGTTCAGACTGTCAAGAAAGAGCGTCACATTCTGCGCGAGGACCCATGTGCACATGCTCACAATACTCTCCTATGGCTGAGTAGACACGTGGGTGCGCTCCCTGTATATTATACACTGTTATGTTATATATTCTATAGCTTGTGAGCAGGGCCCTCTTACCTCTCTGTATGTATTACCCAGTATTGTCGTCTTAATGTTTGTTCCCAATTGTAAAGCGCTACGAAATTTGCTGGCGCTATATAAATAAATGTTGATGATGATATACTGTTAAAGACAAAAGACCTTTTGCCACCTGTAAAATCCCTTCTAATTCAGGTGTACGGTGCACACTGGAGAATTGATCTCAGACGCACACAGTTGTCTGGAATAATCAGTTCTGTTTTACTGAAACTGGTATAATAATATTTATACAGATAACACAGCGTACCCTCTGGTGGGTACATAGTATAATAATATGTATACAGATAACACAGCATACCCTCATCTGTATACATATTATTATACTATGTAACCACAAGAGGGTACGCTGTGTTATCTGTATACATATTATTATGCTATGTACCCACCAGAGGTACACAGCATACCCTCTGGTGGTTACATAGTATATGTATACAGATAACACAACATACCCCCTGGAGGTTACATAGTATAATAATTAACACAATCCTTTACATTGTAGTTATGACCATCAATCAATTGTACAAAGACATCTGTAAAACTTTCTCTCCAGACTGTCTGGTGTTCTCTCTCACTATATGTGTCCTCTATACATTATTTTTTAGGGGTTTCAGAAATAAACCCTCTCACCCTTGACGCATAGTTCATTAATCTAATTGGAACTCCTTTAGCTATGATGTACATTAATCATTTTTAACGAATTGGCTTCTACATTAACTTACAGTCTAAATTCCTTAACATACAAACACAAAACATATATTTATATTGCGCCAGCAGATTTTCGTAGCGCTTTACAATTGCGGACAAACACGGTGATAAAGCAATACTGGGTAATACAGACAAAGGGGTAGGGGTTTGTGAGCCAGTCTCCTATGGCTGATGTGGCCTCACTATTTTTAAGGCAGCGAGTACTGAGCCTCACTGCCAGTTATAGCTTCCTGCTCTCTTCTCCTGCTCCTTGTGTATTCTGATGGATTCTTTGTGTATGACCCCTGGACTTTGTTGGATCACCTGTGACCCTGACCTCTGCCTGTCTTCCGGATACGTTGCTTTCTGCCGGCCCAGACCCTTGCCTGGACTTCACTCTGCTGCCTGCTGTTGCCCCTCTGAACTTGGCCTGTTTACTGGACTCCGCTGTTACCTTCTATCTGGCCCTCGCCAGCGCTGCAGTGACATTATAAACCTGTTAATTACCTGGGGGAATTTGATATATAATATATATAAATTTTTCATGTAATTTTACATTTTATGTCATACACCTTGATATTATCTATAATGTGTACAGTCTACTTATATATATTACATCCTGATTACTCTGTAGTATTATGGGTATATTATTGCGGTGCCGATGTGTATCTGTTCCATCTCCTCTTTATGACTCTGTACTGCCCCTGGAAGTTACTTTAGCTATTTATATGAATTATTTTCTCTCTACGTCGTGGCTTTCCATCAACCTGCTGTGTCTCTTACAGGGTTACCCTGAGGACAGATGTTTGCTCTTTGGTAATTCTGAAACAAGTGACTGGTGGTGGATGTTGGAAACAGGCCTATAGTAGAATGTATTCTACCTGGGGCCAGAAGCCTAAGAAAAAGTCCTCACTGAAATGGGAGAACATAAATGGAAACTATTTATCGTATCTCCAAACTCTGCCTTTCCTTGTTCCGTGTTTGGCAGTGGGGTGTTTTCTGGCACCTCCTCTCGCTGAATTGCACCCCCCCCCCACCCCCCACCCCCACCCCAATGCTCCTCCACATAAATTCACACATGCTTCCATGAACAATACTTCTATATCCATCTACACTGTAGACGTATACTCAGTGAGTCAAGTGTATGCTGAGAGATATGTGGATATAATACTCAATGCTTTACCTTGTCAAGCTGAGTGAGTGAAGGGGGCTGCTCTTATTTGTGCTTCGTTTTATTTGGGGAAATTGTCTAAATTGAAACTGTCCATACTCAAGAACCCCATACATTGTGGATACCAGAGATGTTACATAATAGCACAGCCTGCTCAAGTATACCAAGTCCGAGAGACATGGATATCTGGTGGCAGGGGGCTTTCACAATTCACATGCTATTTTTCATAAGGCACCATGAGTTTGGGAAACTCAGGCCTTATAGGGTATGAGGGCTTGGCTAAGGGTGGGTGTGTACAACCTTGGTCAGTTATAAGCAAATATAATTAAATCCTTTGTTCAATGACCTGTACAATTTGGAATCCCATCTGAGCCATAAGGGAATGTTGAAGTTATAGATACCAAAAATAGGTGCCCAGTGTTACCCTTCATGTGTGAGGGAGTTGCAGAAGTTACTTGACAATGGAAACGGCTAAGGTGGTGGCTAGCTCGTCACCTTATAATGCCTATGGTACAGGGATGAAGATTAGGATTGGATGTAGTGTCTTGTTTAGGGTGGGCCGCTGCCTTGGAGACCATCCTAAAGCAAGACATATTCGGCACTGCTCGTACCTTATTCCTGGAAGGCTCACTACATTTAAACTGGATTTGTATTCCATGGACAGCAGTTTATTACCCTGGGCTCGTTTCTTCCACCTCATTTGGTCCTGCCAGGATAATTTAGACTATTGACTGAAAAGTTTGCCCTTCATACTTTACAAAACGGGTTGCCCACGGAGTCAGTCTCCTTCTTGGCCTGGTGGAGGAACTCTGTTTACCCCACCACACACAAATCTTATTCCATGAGCCCCCGGCCACGATGATGAATATGCCAACACTTAACCAGTGGTTGAGTACAAGGACTTCTGCACAAAAATCTGATGTATGTTCACTCGGATGTGTGTGTCACTGGCAGCAGTACAAGGGTTAACCTGTCTCCTCTGTTACATGGGAGATGTCACTGCCAGCAGTGCAAGGGTTAACCTGTCTCCTCTGTAACATGGGAGATGTCACTGCCAGCAGTGCAAGGGTTAACCTGTCTCTTCTGTAACATGGGAGATGTCACTGGCAGCAGTGCAAGGGTTAACCTGTCTCCTCTGTAACATGGTAGATGTCACTGCCAGCAGTGCAAGGGTTAACCTGTCTCCTCTGTAACATGGGAGATGTCACTGGCAGCAGTGCAAGGGTTAACCTGTCTCCTCTGTTACATGGGAGATGTCACTGGCAGCAGTGCAAGGGTTAACCTGTCTCCTCTGTTACATGGGAGATGTCACTGCCAGCAGTGCAAGGGTTAACCTGTCTCCTCTGTAACATGGGAAATGTCACTGCCAGCAGTGCAAGGGTTAACCTGTCTCCTCTGTTACATGGGAGATGTCACTGCCAGCAGTGCAAGGGTTAACCTGTCTCCTCTGTTACATGGGAGATGTCACTGCCAGCAGTGCAAGGGTTAACCTGTCTCCTCTGTTACATGGGAGATGTCACTGGCAGCAGTGCAAGGGTTAACCTGTCTCCTCTGTTACATGGGAGATGTCACTGGCAGCAGTGCAAGGGTTAACCTGTCTCCTCTGTTACATGGGAGATGTCACTGCCAGCAGTGCAAGGGTTAACCTGTCTCCTCTGTAACATGGGAAATGTCACTGCCAGCAGTGCAAGGGTTAACCTGTCTCCTCTGTTACATGGGAGATGTCACTGCCAGCAGTGCAAGGGTTAACCTGTCTCCTCTGTTACATGGGAGATGTCACTGCCAGCAGTGCAAGGGTTAACCTGTCTCCTCTGTTACATGGGAGATGTCACTGCCAGCAGTGCAAGGGTTAACCTGTCACCTCTGTAACATGGGAGATGTCACTGCCAGCAGTGCAAGGGTTAACCTGTCTCCTCTGTAACATGGGAGATGTCACTGGCAGCAGTGCAAGGGTTAACCTGTCTCCTCTGTAACATGGGAGATGTCACTGCCAGCAGTGCAAGGGTTAACCTGTCTCCTCTGTTACATGGGAGATGTCACTGCCAGCAGTGCAAGGGTTAACCT
Organism: Mixophyes australis; assembly: GCA_036250195.1. NCBI lineage: Eukaryota > Metazoa > Chordata > Amphibia > Anura > Limnodynastidae > Mixophyes > Mixophyes australis. The sequence goes on from JAVHZZ010000010.1 coordinate 352,382, forward strand.
GTCTCCTCTGTTACATGGGAGATGTCACTGCCAGCAGTGCAAGGGTTAACCTGTCTCCTCCAACCCATCACAGTTGGATGCCAGAGACAGAGATTTAACTCTTTCCATACCTGTAGATCTGAGACATACCCAGGCGTCTGCATTGACTTTAGGGTTAGGAGAGAGCTCTGAGATCAGGGTGCACCTTCTGTGACTGTTTCTATAACTCAGGGCTCCCCAACAGTGCAGGTGTTCTGGATCACGTGACATAATTAGGACCACCTGTGGATCTGTTACATTGTGTCACTCAGTAACCACCTGTGGATCTGTTACATTGTGTCAGTCAGTAACCACCTGTGGATCTGTTACATTGTGTCACTCAGTAACCACCTGTGGATCTGTTACATTGTGTCACTCAGTAACCACCTGTGGATCTGTTACATTGTGTCAGTCAGTAATAAATACACCTGTACATATGCCTCTTGCTGGAGCAAGGAGATATGGAAAACATGCACTGATAGGGGCCCTGAGGACTGGGTTTGGGAAACCCTGCTCTAACTATTGAGTGTAGGAAAGGATGTTTGAAATAACCAGGAGGAGTCAGAGCATTCATTGGAGATCTGCTACTAACACCCCATAATGCTGAGCTAACATTTCGGGCTGAATCAGCTGTAAAACCTCTCTAATTCTGTCTGATAAATAACACTGTGTTGCACACGTCCCCAGGCACCCATGGCTTGTGTGGGGTTAATGATGCCCAGCAGCCCTGGCATGGTTCAGTATGGACTAAAGCCATCAAACCCCACTGAGGAAGGTTTGGCGAGTCTGCCCAGCGTACTCTTCTGGAAACACCCGACTTATGGCTGTGCTGCCCATCTCTACTACACCGGCAGCAGCTTTGTGACTTACAACAGTTTGTAGAAGACCCTTCTGTGTGATGGGAGCAGTGTGCGGGCCATGCGTGGCCGGACGCAGGACAACCAGGCAAGGGATTGTCACGTTATAACATGTAGCCTGTCCCTTAGGGTGATGTTGCTCATTTTTTTTCTGCTGCATTCTTTCCTCTAGGAAAAAAACCCCACTTTTTTTCAATGATACTGTCCTATTGTAATTAGTGCAGGAAATCTGCATATCTTGTAGTACCAGGTGAGGAGAGCAGGCCTAGACTACCCTCTCTCCAATCAAAGCATTATAACATTCACATGATTAGACCAACCTGTAGCCAATCTCAGAGCAGGACTAAACCAACCTGCACATTATATAAAATATATATTGATGTGATCCCACATATTAGTTTTTCTTGTTTTTTTAAAAATAACTTTTGTACCTGTTTAACATGAAGCCAGGGGTCATTTTTTTAGGATGTCCTCTGAGACGGCTGCACTCTCTCAGCTGGAAAACATTTGTAATTTTGCAAATGCTCGTTCCCTAGGAGAGCGCGCTCACTCTATATGTATAATGAGAGAAGACGGGGGCCTTCTGAAGCCCCTCTGTATATCATATGTCATGGGACTAGTTGCCTTGGTAGTAACATAACACTTTGGAATCTGTAAATCATTAATGTGTCATTTTATTAGCACTGGGGTCAAGAGTTTGATTCCTGACCATGGACTTATCTGTGTGGAGTTTGTATGTTCTCCCCGTGTTTGCGTGGGTTTCCTCCGGGTGCTCCGGTTTCCTCCCACACTCCAAAAACATACTAGTAGGTTAATTGTCTGCTATTAAATTGCTCTTAGTCTCTGTCTGGGTGTATGTTAGAGAATTTAGACTGTAAGCTCCAATGGGGGCAGGGACTGATGTGAATGAGTTCTCTGTACAGCGCTGTGGAATTAATGGCGCTATATAAATAGATGATGATGATGATGATGATCTTACAGTAAACCAAAGTTACCATTTATTTACAGGATTGCAGCTTCAATATGCTTAGTGACAAAAAATCTGCTGTGCATAGGAAAAATACTTCCCCCCCACATCCTTAGCTCTGATATTAAGTTGGAATAACCTAAAGAAACATTATATATTTATTAGATTTGCTTTATGAAAGGCCACTTGTATTTATATGTTCTAAGCTGTTATAGTATGTGTTGCTGGAATCTGATGTTTTATTAACTCAAGGTTGCTTCAGTGAAGATCAGATGTACTTAGTATCATACGGATCCTGCGTCATCGGAAAGCCATTGATTTCAGGCTACTGACCTCCCTGGGAAAGGTAATAACTTGTTCACCTCTGCCTTGGGGGTCACGACAACAGAACCTTATAAGACACCATATGGGCTGGAGACCATCATTAAGGGAGATTCTTGGACAATGGGCTTGTGCCAGTTACTGCCTAGATCCTATTAGAGACAGCACTGGGAAATACAGATACTTTAGTGGGGGACTAGACAAGCAGGACAGAGACATTTATATATGTATGTTTCAGGTCTCATCTGAAGATGCAGAGCGGCTGCGGACATTTGCGGAGTTTCAGAGCACTCGTCTTCCTCATTTCATGCAGGACATGGACAGATATCACCGGCAGCTCCACCACATAATGGAGACAAACCAGTGACGAGGAGCTTCAGAGTCTTCTCCCCGACCCACTGACTGCAGCTTCTCCATACGGTAAAATGATATAAAACTGAACAGTCTAAGTGTTTATTTATTACAGGAGATGTAATATCTGTGACCTCTGAGGCCCGGTGACTGAACACGTTCAATAATCATCACAAGTGTCTTTGTATCAATGATACATGGCTTTTAATCTTATGATTACCTTTTAATTATGGTAAGTTCAGGCCACCTCTACAGCATGGTAAGCTGGAATCTCAATACATACACAGTACTGCTACCTTTATCACCTCACTACGATACAAGTGCTAAGAACAATTCTACGAACATCTGTCACTTATGTCCTGACATAGGGTAATCAGACTGACCAACAAGAGTTCTCCTTAGAGCAATAGAACATTATCGGCATGGGGGTAAGGTGACTGCTGTCAGTCTGTGCGTGTGGTCATCTTCCAACCAGGTTATAGATGAAGTGATCCAAGTCTTGAGCAGCCGCCTCTCATCCAGTTTAGGTAAATTGGACAGTAATCGCCTATGGTGGGATCAATCTATAGATCTGTATCAGACCATACAGTCAGTATGTGCAGTACGGTCTTCAAATGCCTCAAGCTGTGTCCAGGGTCCTTCCAGCATATGAAGTTACTTCTTTCAGTCCATAGTGATGTATAGTGGTCATCTGTCAGTGATTACATACCTGAATATTTGCAGGGGTGTGTGAGAATGGGAGAAAACTTGTTTCACTATGTGCACCGGACTCATCTGTAGTTTACTGAAACACTCTGGTGCTGCTTCTAGCTGGAGAATTACGAAAGATAATGGTTTGTTTTTTTAACTCTTATCGATGCAGCACCTGTTGACTTTTACAGATATATTTCTGAATGTTACGTAATATCTTCTGAAACCCAGATTACCTTGTAGATAAACGGCTTTAGCTATGATCTATGCTGCTATTGCCTGGTAATTACAGACCCTCGAGAATTAAGAGGGTAACATTTTTACTGCCATTCCCTACAAATTCATAGACCTTGAACTCTGCCACTGTCTCCATATCTAACAAATCACTTTTCTCATTGGGAGCTTCCAAATTGGACAGAAAGTAGGCAAACATCTAAACCTACATCTGGTCTTTACATGGCAGGTGTTTCCTATGACAATTCCAAACACCCAGATGCCCATTGTCAGTTTAGGATTCTTTCTTGATACAGAAACAAATACAATGAATGTTCCGTCATCGTAAGTGAAGGAATGCAGAAAAAGAATTTTAGAACACACCGTGTGAAGTACGATCTATCTCGGGTCCACTTCTTGCTGTCCCTTACTTTTACAAACTCCATCTGAAATCTTAGTGTCAGTGGGTATTATTACCCCATTACTCTCCCCACACTGTGGCGCACTCCTTTCCACTCGAATTTCCGGTCGCAGCTCCAGCATTCGCTCGGCCCCTACTCCCGCCACCAGGGCAAGATCTTCCACGCGGCGGAAGCCATGGATCTTGCGGCGGTGTGCTGTGATACTTTGTGCTAAGGTTCGCGTGACACCTGGAAGAGTCATCAGCTCCTCTTCTGTGGCCAAATTAATGTCCAAGCAGCTTTCCGGAGGTGCAGAGTTTAGGGACTTCCTCTGGTTACGCCTTCTTCCTGTTCTGCAACTGACAGCAGAACCCATGATCAGGACAAAGCATGAGGAGACAACGCAGTGGCTAAAGAGAAAAGTAATTTCTGTCACTATCCCAGTCTGTATTGTTGTCAGGTCACAGTGCTCACTGACTAAACGGTTATGCAATATTTATGGCCAATAAAACAGCACGTTACAGGATCTACTCCCTATAGTACAGTCTGAGTGACATGATCGTTATTCTATAGTGGGGAGTAGATATATATTGATTCATCCTACAATAATTAAATGTCTGTATATTCTCCTCCCCATTGTACACCCCAGTCAAAAATGGGACTCACCTGGACAGGATTGAGGTCCCTCCATAGATGGAAGCTTAGTGCAGAGTGCCTGGGAGAGGACGTTGTTGCAGGATAAAGGTGTGTCAGGATATAATGAGTAACTACATGACCTTTTCACTACTAGATAAGATAAAATGAGCTAATACTGGTTCTCCATGAAATCTCTTCATACAATGTGTGATGTTAGAATGGGAATCCTGCCTGTATCAGGCTGCGATAGAAAGACCAAGTAGTTTATTAGCTGGGTAACTGCAGCAAAACAAGAATGATTATCGACCGTGTTCTACAATAGAGAAGAAAGAATTAGAGTCTGGATACCAGGCTGAAGTCCGTAATCTCCGCCTGGTACAGACACAGAGTCGTATCTGGCAGGAGAGATAAGGAGTGTTCTGTAAGACTAATGGGCTACAGATAAGCTAGTACTAGAACAGGTCTCCTCCCCTCTACAACGTACTGTACGTGGTCATGGTTTGCTAGATAAATGTACAAACTAGGAAACCTACCTGTTCTGCATCTTCCTTCAGTACCTGTGCTGAGAATACAGCAGGGACCGGCTCTTTGGTCGCAGCATGCATGGGAAGAATATAGGAGAAAGGCCACAGTAGCCTTTCAGTCAATGTTATCACCTTCTCAAGTACTGCGGTTTTACCTTCTGTTTCTCAAAGAGAAATGACACTTACTGGTGTCAGTAGCTGATCTACAAGTGGGGGGTAACCACGCTGGTCCCCTCTTCCCGCTCTACGTTGAGAGTGAAGCCCCTGCTTACTAAACGGTTTGGTCCATGGATTCATCACGATAATACTTTACAGTCTTCATTGCAGATAAAACTATTGGTGTTCCCCAGCACTGTTACCAGGGACTTAGTGCTGAGATTTATCTCCAGACAGGTACGTACCAAACTCAAGAACAAACCATCCACAAGGTCAGTGGACATCACCTCTGGGATGAGGCTTCATCAGTATCGCCGCAGTAGAAGTTACTTTGAATCCTTGAACTGAATTACTAAACTCATTTGATTGACCCTGCGTGTATGAGAGCACCTAAAGTCTAATATCAGGAGAGCATTGATGGCTCTTTCCAACCATAAAATACATATTCAAATAAATACAGTAACAACAGAGACTTTTATTGTAAATAACATCATTATATACACACAGAGACAACTGCACAAGCACTAGGAGTCCTGCAGCTGGCTGGGATTCAGTAGCACCTTCTCTCCCGGTTTAAATGCTGGCATTCCTAGATACGGGCAACTTGCACAGCGAAACGCGTCTCCTAAGTAACACTGAAAGACATGAAGCTTTGCCATCATGGTCCTCATCCCATGCTCTTCTCCTCCCTCCAGACTATCATATCCTGCCCATCAACACTATTTACTCCTCCACTCCATCCTCTGGCGTCAGCTCCCAAACACCACCTTTCAGCCTCATTCACATCCAGCCTCCCTCTATCAACCTCTACTCCACCCCTTACTGTCAGCTCCCAAACACCACCTTTCAGCCTCTACTGCCTTAGCCTCATTCACATCCAGCCTCCCTCTATCAACCTCTACTCCACCCCTTACTGTCGCTGCTGTCAGCTCCTAAACACCACCTTTCAGCCTCATTCACATCCAGCCTCCCTCTATCAACCTCTACTCCACCCCTTACTGTCTCTGCTGTCAGCTCCCAAACACCACCTTTCAGCCTCTACTGTCTTAGCCTCATTCACTCCCTGCCTCCCTCTATCAACCTCTACTCCACCCCTTACTGTCGCTGCTGTCAGCTCCTAAACACCACCTTTCAGCCTCTACTGCCTTAGCCTCATTCACTCCCTGCCTCCCTCTATCAACCTCTACTCCACCCCTTACTGTCTCTGCTGTCAGCTCCCAAACACCACCTTTCAGATTCTACCCACCTCAGCCTCCTTCACTTCCTACCCTCTATATTAGTCTCTACTCCTTCTACTTAGCATTGTTCACCCATCAGTCTCTGATCTGTCTGTTCAGCCTCAAACATCTTTTTACATCCATCATTTTATTCTTGTACCTCCCACGCTAAAATAGTTCATTAATGTGCTTTCAGGACACAATACTCACATTGCCACATGCTGAAGAAGCAGATTTGGGGGTAATAATATTGCTCTTTTCCTCCAACTCCTCTGCTAATCCACATGTGCTGTGTGAGATAAACAAACAAGTTATCAGATTTACATTGAATAAAGAATTTACTTTAGTTAATACCCTACTAGTTCTGGCAAGACTGCACAATGGGATCCCACTGGAGCATGTCAGAATATATGTCTAATAGATGGGATCCCTCTAGTAAATATCAGAAAATCTGGATAATGTGTGGGGTTCCTGCGGCACATGCCAAGAAGCCTGGCTTGAGAATGAATTCCCTCTAGTATGTGAAATCAGTCATGGTAAAAGAGTAGAGTTCCTCTGGTACATGTGAAGAGACCCTGCTACAATATATGATGCCTTTGGCAAACTTCAGGGATCATGGTAAGATGGTGGAGTACCCCCGATACATGTAAGGAGATCATGCTAGAGTATGTGATGCCTCTGGTACTAATCAGGAATCATAGAGGGTGGAGTGTCTCTGATACGTGTAAGGAGTCCCTGCTAGAGTATGGGATGCCTCTGGTAATAATCAGGAATCATAGAGGGTGGAGTACCCCCGATACGTGTAAGGAGATCCTGCTAGAGTATGGGATGCCTCTGGTAATAATCAGGAATCATAGAGGGTGGAGTACCCCCGATACGTGTAAGGAGATCCTGCTAGAGTATGGGATGGCTCTGGTACTAATCGGGAATCATAGAGGGTGGAGTACCCCCGATACGTGTAAGGAGATCCTGCTAGAGTATGGGATGCCTCTGGTACTAATCGGGAATCATAGAGGGTGGAGTGTCTCAGATACATGTAAGGAGATCCTGCTAGAGTATGTGATGCCTCTGGTACTAATCGGGAATCATAGAGGGTGGAGTACCCCTGATACGTGTAAGGAGATCCTGCTAGAGTATGGGATGCCTCTGGTACTAATCAGGAATCATAGAGGGTGGAGTGTCTCAGATACATGTAAGGAGATCCTGCTAGAGTATGTGATGCCTCTGGTACTAATCAGGAATCATAGAGGGTGTCTCTGATACATGTAAGGAGATCCTGCTAGAGTATGGGATGCCTCTGGTACTAATCAGGAATCATAGAGGGTGGAGTGTCTCTGATACATGTAAGGAGACCCTGCTAGAGTATGGGATGGCTCTGGTACTAATCAGGAATCAGAGGGTGGAGTACCCCTGATACATGTAAGGAGATCCTGCTAGAGTATGCGATGCCTCTGGTACTAATCAGGAATCATAGAGGGTGGAGTACCCCTGATATGTGTAAGGAGATCCTGCTAGAGTATGGGATGCCTCTGGTACTAATCAGGAATCATAGAGGGTGGAGTGTCTCTGATATGTGTAAGGAGACCCTGCTAGAGTATGGGATGGCTCTGGTACTAATCAGGAATCAGAGGGTGGAGTACCCCTGATACATGTAAGGAGATCCTGCTAGAGTATGCGATGCCTCTGGTACTAATCAGGAATCATAGAGGGTGGAGTACCCCTGATATGTGTAAGGAGATCCTGCTAGAGTATGTGATGCCTCTGGTACTAATCAGGAATCATAGAAGGTGTCTCTGATACATGTAAGGAGATCCTGCTAGAGTATGGGATGCCTCTGGTATTAATCAGGAATCATAGAGGGTGGAGTGTCTCTGATACATGTAAGGAGACCCTGCTAGAGTATGGGATGGCTCTGGTACTAATCAGGAATCATAGAGGGTGGAGTACCCCTGATACATGTAAGGAGATCCTGCTAGAGTATGCGATGCCTCTGGTACTAATCAGGAATCATAGAGGGTGGAGTACCCCTGATACATGTAAGGAGATCCTGCTAGAGTATGGGATGCCTCTGGTACTAATCAGGAATCATAGAGGGTGGAGTACCCCTGATATGTGTAAGGAGATCCTGCTAGAGTATGGGATGCCTCTGGTACTAATCAGGAATCATAGAGGGTGGAGTACCCCTGATATGTGTAAGGAGATCCTGCTAGAGTATGGGATGCCTCTGGTACTAATCAGGAATCATAGAGGGTGGAGTACCCCTGATATGTGTAAGGAGATCCTGCTAGAGTATGGGATGCCTCTGGTACTAATCAGGAATCATAGAGGGTGGAGTACCCCTGATATGTGTAAGGAGATCCTGCTAGAGTATGGGATGCCTCTGGTACTAATCAGGAATCATAGAGGGTGGAGTACCCCTGATATGTGTAAGGAGATCCTGCTAGAGTATGGGATGGCTCTGGTACTAATCAGGAATCAGAGGGTGGAGTACCCCTGATACATGTAAGGAGATCCTGCTAGAGTATGGGATGCCTCTGGTACTAATCAGGAATCATAGAGGGTGGAGTACCCCTGATATGTGTAAGGAGATCCTGCTAGAGTATGGGATGCCTCTGGTACTAATCAGGAATCAGAGGGTGGAGTACCCCTGATACATGTAAGGAGATCCTGCTAGAGTATGGGATGCCTCTGGTACTAATCAGGAATCATAGAGGGTGGAGTACCCCTGATATGTGTAAGGAGATCCTGCTAGAGTATGGGATGCCTCTGGTACTAATCAGGAATCATAGAGGGTGGAGTACCCCTGATATGTGTAAGGAGATCCTGCTAGAGTATGGGATGCCTCTGGTACTAATCAGGAATCATAGAGGGTGGAGTACCCCTGATATGTGTAAGGAGATCCTGCTAGAGTATGGGATGCCTCTGGTACTAATCAGGAATCATAGAGGGTGGAGTGTCTCTGATACATGTAAGGAGATCCTGCTAGAGTATGGGATGCCTCTGGTACTAATCAGGAATCATAGAGGGTGGAGTGTCTCTGATATGTGTAAGGAGTCCCTGCTAGAGTATGGGATGCCTCTGGTACTAATCAGGAATCATAGAGGGTGGAGTGTCTCTGATATGTGTAAGGAGATCCTGCTAGAGTATGGGATGCCTCTGGTACTAATCAGGAATCATAGAGGGTGGAGTACCCCTGATATGTGTAAGGAGATCCTGCTAGAGTATGGGATGCCTCTGGTACTAATCAGGAATCATAGAGGGTGGAGTACCCCCGATACATGTAAGGAGATCCTGCTAGAGTATGGGATGCCTCTGGTACTAATCAGGAATCATAGAGGGTGGAGTACCCCTGATACATGTAAGGAGATCCTGCTAGAGTATGGGATGCCTCTGGTACTAATCAGGAATCATAGAGGGTGGAGTGTCTCTGATACATGTAAGGAGAGCCTGCTAGAGTATGGGATGCCTCTGGTACTAATCAGGAATCATAGAGGGTGGAGTACCCCTGATACATGTAAGGAGATCCTGCTAGAGTATGGGATGCCTCTGGTACTAATCAGGAATCCTAGTAAGAGGGCAGAGTTAGTCTGGTGTGTTACCCTAGAGGGAGGCTGAGGGTCCTACGTAACATAGGACACGGAGCTGAGGTCTCACCAGTTCTTGCAGGCCTTGCGTTTCTTCTCACTACCTTCCCCACATCCACTTTTTTGCAGGGAGGAAGGAAGAGGCTTCTTCAGGTCTTCCTGATCCAAGAGCTCGTCTGAGTCTAAGAGATCCTGAGATCAGAAGAAATGTTCATGTTTACAGATGTTTACGTTACCTTCTAAACTATTACCACAGATAATATAATAAACACTAGCAACGTGTGTTGGTGGGACACAGGAGCCGGCAGTGAGTTTGTAGATTAAAGTCTAAACTGCTCTAATACAGACTAAAGAATCCCTTTCCCAACACCACCATTTATCAACCTCCGACTTGTCTCTTCAAGCTGTTCGTAAGATTCATTTACAGGTGCCCGACATGTTTTCCAATCTACCTGCAGCCAACTTTACATTTTTATCCCGTCACTGAGACTATGCTGAAAAAATAGGCTGCAATTTATTCATGGGAGCCTACTGTTCACATCAATTCTTCCAACGATCTGAACTTCAACACCCCCCAAATGGAATAAAGCAACACCCCCAGATTGAATAGGCTTCCAGAGACAATAGGAATCTATAGTAAAGGTCCTAGTCATCCCTGTCATGCGAGAGGTTGTGGTTAATATTCCTATCTGTCCTTTGATAGAAGCTTTTAATACTTATACACAGTGTTAAGAAAATCCTGTAATAAAGTTGCAAATCATGCAGATACAAATGCCAAAAATAACATTTTTAAAATGTAAATTAACCATGATCACATTTGCAATAATTCACTTTTTTTAGCAGATATATGAAAAAAAAAAACAACTTGTTTGCTGTCTGTTGTAGAGAAGCTACAAATACTGACCCCGTCCGTGTCATTCATGTCAATGGCAGACAGTGTCCACAGTTTCACAGCAGCTGGATCCACAGAGGGTTTACCTGGGAGAGAAAGGTTATTATACAGTGGTCACACATGGACCTGGGTACTGCTGGAGTCTCAGAGCCTACAATGCACAGTACAGCGCTGAAATCCACCCCCCTCCCCTCATCCGTGCACCTCTGAGATCCCCCCCATATTATGTGCACCCCTAGAACTAACCCCCCTCTGTGTTCTGTGCACCCCTGGAATTTACATCAGATTCCCCCCCCCCCCCACCCTCTGTGCACCTCCCCCAATGTTCTGTACACCCCTGTAATGCGTCGCACACATCTGGGCTCCCCAGGGAAGCTGTGTTTCTATGAATAGTAATTACCTTCCACTGGGCGCTTGGCAAGCACCAGCTGTCTTGTAGATCCCACTTCGAAGTTGGGTTTTTTAGCTGCTATTCTGATGGCGGCCATTTCACTGCCCGAGTAGCCCAGAGGTTTCCTGATGCTTCCTATCTGCTGTGATGTCAGAGGCTCTTGTAGCAACTAGGGGAAAAAACAATGGGGGTTATTACCCCACGGTTACATGGGTACTTCTATGGCGCCTCCTACTGTTGGGGTTCTCATGAACAAATGATAAGCAATATGGCTCTAACCAACCAGCGTTATCAGCAGCAGCCGCTGTTATATGGGGGCATTTACTGACACACAAAATGTGTTTCTGAGATCACCCCTCAGTCTACCTCTTACTCTACGTTCCATTGTTGGCTATACCCGTCACCTGTGTGCCCAACCAATACCAACCTAATCATCAGTGAGGTACAATATTTAAACGTAGCTACCTCCTAAAAGTGCCTCATGCCTCAGTCATGTCGCTCGTTCCCAGTCAACGCAGAGGCTGTGTTCTTATTATTCTGGGTAAAGCCCACAAAACAGCTGCCTCCGGGTTCAGGGATAGCAGCACTGGGCCATGACGGGAAGTACAGTTATCCCCGTGTGTAATAACGACCCTGGACACCAAGCACTTACCTGCGTCACCCCTGTAAATCCCGCCAGAGTGAGAGCAGAGGAAAGACGAGCTGGGGATCTGAGAAGCACATCATGAGCTGGGAAAGAAGCACGCGTCATCACTACCACGTTATACACTGAGCCAGGAACAAGCACACACATGTATAACTAGAAAAGGATGTGGACATGTGACAGTTATATGTGTTTATATGTCTAAGTCCACATGCAAGTGGGTTTGGCACTAATCAAGTCATGCACGCGTGTACACACCCCTAACCCACAGATGTGCAGATATAGGTCTCTGCATTGCTGAACAATTCAGTCATTTTTATTAGATTATAATGAAGGTTTTTGTTATTTCTTTCTGTACATAGATCAGTTACTTGTTCGGATCCCATATATTACATTAAGGTCTTTATGTGATATACAAGTAATGGGAGGGATCCTGAGCTGGACCCTATAAATACCTTTTCTCTATGAGCGTTTGATCTACACTGACCCCCTGAAGAAATCAAGTTACTTGACGAAACGCGTTTGGTGATGAGGAACAGGATATCAGAGAGAGCAGAAAAGGGGAGAATGGTACGTGACATACTATTTATCAGATCCCCCGATCAACTCAACTATGTGGTCCTGACTCTCAAAAGAACCTGTCAGCTGATCACGCACATACTGCAAAGATGATTAGCAGGACAACATCCCACCAGCCATCAGGAGGACACAGCTGACAACACATCCTGACCTATAGATTTACCTTAGGGTGGAAAAAAATTGAAATATATAAAATATATATTGTAACTTATCTGCACTCCACGATTCATGGTATCCCCTGATGTATCTAACAAAATCTTCCGCTCCCCTGTAAAATTCTCATAGAAGTATAAATGGGAAGGGGGCCCTGAGAATTCTACAAGGCTCAGTAGAGGAGAAGTGAGGATCGCCAGCTGGGTCCCCGGTAAATCCTTGCGTCATTCAGAAGCACCTAACTATTAGTTGGTGCTTATGGTGGAATTACCCAGCAGATTTCATGTGAATGAAAGATGTTCTGAGATGTTCTTGTGGCCAGATAAAGTCACACAGTGCCCCAGTCTCACCAGCTTGAAGGTCCACTGGTTCCTGAATAATCACTCTTCCTCCAGGCTTCAGGATTCGAGCGACTTCAGCCAAAACATCAGAGTTGTGGACAGCTACACTTCCCGGGACCAGACCGAGGAGAATGGCGTCAAACCTGGAGTCTGTGTGAGCCGCTGGGAGGACAAACAATTACATAGAAAGCAGAACAACATGTCTTCCAATCCAACTAATATTACCCCGTGGAATCATGAATACAAGAGACACTTTATTACATTCTATGTTTTGTTTCATATGTACTATGTATCCGCTCCTATCTGGAGATGTGTATATATGGCATCATGCAGATCTGGTAGTAAGGGAAATAATACCCCAGAAACCAATGTAACTTCACATAAGAATATTCCACATGGACTCACACAACAACAATCTCTCCACATTCTCCACAGAGACTTTTCCTGTAGGGGTCACAGCGGCCTGAACCTGAGATACAAACTCCTGCAAGAGGTCTGGGGTGGATGTGTTGTCCCAGGTCACAGCTACATGATGACCGGATGAGAGGAAATGTCCCAGTCCTTCCATCCTGTACCGGCAACAGAGGAGATATTATGATCACAGCACTGAGGAGATCCAGCACGGCCACTAAGAATATTACATTACACACTTTATATGACATTATATTACAGGATATACTATAATGACATTATATGTTTGTGACTGGATCATTATTAAATAACTTTGGGTAAAAAAATGTATTTAAAGCGAATAGCGCAGGGCACTTATTTATGTAATTGCATTTGCACTTATTCTTGTTTAGTGTAAGATAGGAAGTCGTTATTTCTGAGACCAGGAAAGAAATTTGTCTCTATTTAACCTTACTAAAGGATATGCCTTATTTCTGATGCATATATCTGATACAATAGGCCTTTGTGGATGGAGGTCTTGTGTGTGTTGGGATGTATTTAGTATGGAAATGTCATTGTGTAGGATTTGTAAGGGCTTGTGGAAACCTGCAATTAGGACATGTGCAAGGAAGTCTGATAGCAGAAAGTGCTAACGAAGTTTGTGATGAAGTGTCAGATGCCTGCTCTGGCCAAAGACCTCATCAGGGGGTCCTTACTGTGTGGCCTTTGCCAGAGTGAATTTCATAGATAAGTGTACATTTCGTTAGCCTTGAAATGTATGTAAATTCATGTTGTGTCAATATAATATATCCTGTTTCTAATATTAGACTATTTCTGAACTGTATAAAGATGAGCTCTGTGAGCAGATAGGCGTTCTTCTGAATTGTCATCTGACCTGATCACACTGGGACCTTCCACCAGTGTATGTGAGCAATAAACATCTTGCTTTAAAGACCTGCTTGGAATCATCTTCAATATTGCTGTTTTCCTGTGGTCTACAGATTAGACCCTAAAATCTAATCCGTTCTCCGGCTGTCTCTGCGGTTTGGACCCAAGCTATTCCAGTACCACCGCTCTGCGCTACCCAGCAGCCCTGGTTAGTGTGATAGGCCAGGGGGATCCATTCACAGCAACCCAGATCCATAGTAAGAGGTCCGGAGTTATCAGCTAGGTACCCCGGCAAGGAGACACGCTAGCAGCGTCAGTGACCCAGAAGGAACCCGGTTCTGAGTGCCATAGAAGGAGCTCAGTGGTGGCAGCAGGGCCCTCCCACTGCGGCAGGAGGGGCGTATTCGAAATAACGAAAGGGAACGGTGAAAAAGTAAGTCCAGCCGGTTCCCAGCAACAACAGACAGGGTGGCATAGGCGGCCCATCCTGTCACAGATTTCTGGTGGCAAGCGGCGGGATAAACCCGGGCGGCTTTTCATGCTGCAGTCAGGAGAGCCGAGTTATTCAGGCGAGGAATAACTGCAGCCAGGAGAATGCACAGGATGGCAAAGTACAGTAAAGTGTCCAGAGTGGACCTGGAGATACTGAGCCAAGCAAAGAAGTTGGAAATTTCTTACACAGCAACAAGGAGCGAAATGAAAAAGGCGCTGAGAGCCTGGGATGTGCAGTACGGGTCAGCAGATGAGGAAGCTGACAGTGACCTGGAGGAGACATTAACTTCACGCCTAGAGGTACACAGCACCTGTTTTCAGCAACAGTCCCCTCCTACAGAGTGATCCAGTGATGCAAGTTCAACAGCATGATGAGGGTAACTTTTCTGTACTAATGCAACAGCTGGAGTCACTGGGAGACAAAGCCACTGAGGCGGAGCGGTTGCTTATCATCAAGTTGTGGGGCAATCGGTGGGTCCCACATGTGGCAGTGAGGCCACACTGGCAGAAGCGCCAGGTTAACAGCCAACCCCAAAGGACTGTACAATCAGGGGGACACCCCTCTACTACTCACCCCCAAAAGCAAGTACCTAACCCTTCGGGTACCATTCGCCAGCCACTGCCCCATCCTGTCCCTGGGAGTTATGAGACCACCAGAGCCCAGGTTGGAGAAGAAGTGCTACAGCTGCGGGAAAATCGGTCATTTAAGGATGGACTGTCCCACAGCCCCAGCACCCCAGACTCGTGCCCCTAATCTGAGTCCTGGGGCCCGGCTAACTTGCTTAACTGGTGAAGGTGAGCCATTAGAGACTGTTTCCACCCCTGCCAGCCCAATGGCGTGTGGCGTGTCTGAAGATGACTCAGCGGAGAGAGTCACCTGTGTGTTCAAAAGACCCCCTAAAAATATGAGGAGGAACCTGCAGCCGGTCCAAGTGGGACCCCTGCAGGGTGAAGGACTGAGAGATTCAGGGGCCTCAATTACTGTTGTGAGTCCCCATCTTATTGATCCTGCTGCAGTATTGCAGGATCACACTGCCAGGGTTACTGTGGCAGATGGACTGGGAAAAAAAGTGCCTGTAGTGAGGGTGTATCTGGACTGTGGAGATGGCCAGGAGTTGCCAGATGTTGCTGTTATGGATGGCCTCCCGACTGATGTGAGTTTGGGCAATGTTGTTGGGGGTGTAATTGTGACCAAATTTCTCAACACTATCACCCAGAGCCAATCTGCTAAGCTACAGTCTTCAGGATCTACACCTGCACAACCCAGCCCAGAGGAAAAGACCACATCTGCTATTTCTTCAGGAAACAGCCAGCCCTTTGCCTCTGAAAAGACTACGTCCCCTAGCTACGCAGAGGATGTCTCTTGCCAACCTGATCTTGTGGGGGTGCCCGGTGATGCTCCTGTCCCTAGCAGTATGCCAGCTCCAGCGGTGAGTACAGCTGACCACAGGGACCCCATTTTGACTGACCCTAGTCACCCAAACATAGACCCCCCTGCAGCGTATCCTGACTTAGATGATAGTGAGGGCCGCAGGGGAAAGTTCAGTGCAGCGCAGCTCTGATCCCTCCCTGGAAGGCATGAGGTGCCAGGCTGGCAGCAGCCTTCCAGCGATGGAGGTAGGGAGTGTGACCTGGAGTAAAGGGTTGTTGTACCATGTAGCTAGGAAGGTAGAATGGGATAGACCAGTTTGGGAACAAGTTCAACTGGTGGTACCACGGGGCATTTGTGCGCAACTAATGGCAGTTGCTTATGAAATCATTATGGAGGGACACCAGGGCAGAGACCAAACACTGAAGCAGAACTTTTTCTGGCCTGAAGTGTCTGATGACATCCTGGCCTACTGTAAGTCCTGTGATGTGTGTCAGCTTCCCAGTGTTCATGCTCCCCTCAGGTCCTTGCCAATGATTGGGGAACCTTTTCAGCAAGTCGCTGTGGATATAGTAGGTCCCCTGCCTGTGCCCATGCCTGACACCTACCCCTTGCCCTGTATTAGCGCTTCTGTAGATGAGTTAGTTCGAGTGCAGGGTTACCTAGAGGACATTTCCAATTTCAGTAAGATTTGGGAAGATAATCTAGAGCAAATAGGGCTGGTGTTAGGGAAGATGGGGTGGGCAGGTTGGACTGTTAGGGCAGAGAAGTGCCAGATGGGGATGTCAGAAGTACAGTACCTGGGTGATCGTTTCGGGGGACGGGTTAGGTCAGAACCAGATAAGGTAGAGACAATCCGAGCCTGGCCCAAGCTCACGACCCAGTTACATGTACTAACATTCTTAACGACTGCAGGGTACTAGACGCTCTGTCCCAGACTTTAGTACTGTAGCGAAGCCCCTGACAGATCTCACTAAGAATATACTCCCCAAAGTAGTTGACTGGACACCCGCTTGTGAGCTGGCATTTCAGTCATTAAAGGAAGTTCGTGCTCCAGTACTGTTGGCGCCTAATTATGACAAGGACTTTATTGTGCAAACTGACGCGTCACGGTATGGACTGGGAGCAGTACTTAGCCAGGTGGGGCCTGATGGGCAAGAGCACCCAGTGGCCTATTTAAGAAGAAAACTGCTAACCTGACATTATATATTACACTATATACTATAATGACATTATATATTACACTATATACTATAATGACATTATACATTACACTATATATTATATATTACACTATATACTATAATGACATTATATATTACACTATATACTATAATGACATTATATATTACACTATACACTATAATGACATTATACATTACACTATACACTATAATGACATTATACATTACACTATATATTATATATTACACTATATACTATAATGACATTATATATTACACTATATACTATAATGACATTATATATTACACTATACACTATAATGACATTATACATTACACTATACACTATAATGACATTATACATTACACTATATATTATATATTACACTATATACTATGATGACATTATATATTACACTATATACTATAATGACATTATATATTACACTATATACTATAATGACATTATATATTACACTATACACTATAATGACATTATACATTACACTATACACTATAATGACATTATACATTACACTATACACTATAATGACATTATACATTACACTATACACTATAATGACATTATACATTACACTATACACTATAATGACATTATACATTACACTATACACTATAATGACATTATACATTACACTATACACTATAATGACATTATACATTACACTATATATTATATATTACACTATATACTATAATGACATTATATATTATATATTACACTATATACTATAATGACATTATATATTACACTATACACTATAATGACATTATATATTACACTATACACTATAATGACATTATACATTACACTATATATTACACTATATACTATAATGACATTATACATTACACTATATATTACACTATATACTATAATGACATTATACATTACACTATATATTACACTATATACTATAATGACATGATATATTACACTATATACTAGAATGACATTATACATTACACTATATATTATATATTATATTACACTATATACTATAATGACATTATACATTACACTATATATTATATATTACACTATATACTATAATGACATTATATTATTCTATCCTATGATCCGGCCACCTGACTCCTCGCGCTCACAGCAGTTGCCCCACTTGCTGTTTAGACGACACTTGACCCCGGAACTGATAACTGTGACGTATAAACCACACCCACCTTTTGGCAGACGTAGTCCACGCCCCGTGCTGCCAGCTTCCAAGATGGCAGCTTCGGCGGCTGGAGTGCTGAGAGCTGTGAGGGGGCAATGGCCTCGTCTGGTGTGGGGGCGGCAGCGACTCGGTGAGGAGTGGGCACAGGACGACGGGCTGGGGGCGGGTAGAGGTCTGGGGCGAATGTAAAGGGGAGGGCTGTGCCCCGGAAGTAGCTGCAAGGTGATGACATTAACCCCTTTACTGCCACCAGGGGTCATCCACACTTCAATATTCTCATAGTCACCCCTAATCTAGTCCATGTTTCCAGTGACACCCCCAGTACGTGTAACCCTCTCCCCTGTCCTAGAGGTTCACAGGAAATATCTAATGTACCCCTAAATTACCAGTAATACCCCCCAGTACGTGTAACCCTCTCCTCTGTCCTAGAGGGTCACAGGAAATATCTAATGTACCCCTAAATTACCAGTAATACCCCCCAGTACATGTAATCCTCTCCTCTGTCCTAGAGGTTCACAGGAAATATCTAATGTACCCCTAAATTACCAGTAATACCCCCCAGTACATGTAACCCTCTCCCCTGTCCTAGAGGTTCACAGGAAATATCTAATGTACCCCTAAATTACCAGTAATACCCCCCCAGTACGTGTAACCCTCTCCTCTGTCCTAGAGGTTCACAGGAAATATCTACTGTACCCCTAAATTACCAGTAATACCCCCCAGTACGTGTAACCCTCTCCTCTGTCCTAGAGGTTCACAGGAAATATCTAATGTACCCCTAAATTACCAGCAACACCCCCCAGTACGTGTAACCCTCTCCTCTGTCCTAGAGGTTCACAGGAAATATCTAATGTACCCCTAAATTACCAGCAACACCCCCCAGTACGTGTAACCCTCTCCTCTGTCCTAGAGGTTCACAGGAAATATCTAATGTACCCCTAAATTACCAGTAATACCCCCCAGTACGTGTAACCCTCTCCTCTGTCCTAGAGGTTCACAGGAAATATCTAATGTACCCCTAAATTACCAGCAACACCCCCCAGTACGTGTAACCCTCTCCTCTGTCCTAGAGGTTCACAGGAAATATCTAATGTACCCCTAAATTACCAGCAACACCCCCCAGTACGTGTAACCCTCTCCTCTGTCCTAGAGGTTCACAGGAAATATCTAATGTACCCCTAAATTACCAGTAATACCCCCCAGTACGTGTAACCCTCGCCTCTGTCCTAGAGGTTCACAGGAAATATCTAATGTACCCCTAAATTACCAGTAATACCCCCCAGTACGTGTAACCCTCTCCTCTGTCCTAGAGGTTCACAGGAAATATCTACTGTACCCCTAAATTACCAGTAATA
Source organism: Mixophyes australis (assembly GCA_036250195.1). Taxonomy (NCBI): domain Eukaryota; kingdom Metazoa; phylum Chordata; class Amphibia; order Anura; family Limnodynastidae; genus Mixophyes; species Mixophyes australis. The sequence continues at coordinate 372,190 of JAVHZZ010000010.1, forward strand.
CCCCCCAGTACGTGTAACCCTCTCCTCTGTCCTAGAGGTTCACAGGAAATATCTACTGTACCCCTAAATTACCAGCAACACCCCCCAGTACGTGTAACCCTCTCCTCTCTCCTAGAGGTTCACAGGAAATATCTACTGTACCCCTAAATTACCAGTAATACCCCCCAGTATGTGTAACCCTCTCCTCTGTCCTAGAGGTTCACAGGAAATATCTAATGTACCCCTAAATTACCAGCAACACCCCAGGTATATCTAATATCTCACACCCCCCTAAATTACCAGTAATACCCCCCAGTATATGTAACCTCAGACACTACATCTTCTTAACCTTAATGTACCTCAGTGTTTTCACTGACACCCCCAGTGTGTGTAAACCTCTCCTCTGTCCTAAAGGTTCACAGGAAATATCTAATGTCCCCCATAATTACCAGTAATGGCCCCTAATATATGTAACCCCATGCACCCCATATTGTCACTATTACTGTACCTCAGTATTTTCATTCTAATTTATTTATTTATAAGGCGTCACAGGTTCTGTAGCGCCAGATATAAAAGCAAGTAACAAATAGATGAGGTAATACACATAAGTGGCCCAGATGAGTGTGAGTGAAGCTATGGGGACTCACGAGTGCAGCAAAATACATGACAGGACATACAAGGGAGTCAGACAGAGGATAGACGTGGGTCAATAGGTAGAGAGGACCCTGCCCGCAAAAGCTTACATTCTAGATGGAGGGGTGGTGAGAGACAGTAGGACCAGCTGAGAGAAAATGGAGATAACAGGCTAAGGAAGAAGAGGTGATAGGTAAGATGGTCAGGAGGTGGTAGCATAGGCGAGCTTGAAAAGGTGAGTTTTGAGTGGACATGTAACCCCTTTTGAAAGTTTATTTTCTCATAGACGAAGCTATTGAGCCTGCATGTTATCGGTTTAATACTTACCCGCTCCCCACTTTTTCAGAGGTGCCACAAATAGCTCCAGAGTTACTATGATGGTAATTACTGGTCAATATCTGGTTTATGCAGATTGTCCTCTGGTTGATATCTAATCTGTTTACAGATATATGTGTGCTGGACTTTTTCCTGAGCAGACAAGGGTACATTCATTGGGGGAATGGTCATTTACAGGTTATTTTTTTGCGATTGTAATTGATGTGTAAAAATACCCTTTATCGAACTTTCATAATTTGCTCTGCATGATAGCGGAAACTACTATGTCCACCTGCAGACAGCGCCCTCCCTATAGCCCTAGCCTTATAATGCTGCTGGAGGGCCGAGGCTTGACGTTCACACAGCTGTGGACAGGAGTTTTTAGTGAAGGCAACAACAGTTTGGACCAGAGGCACATATCAAAGTTCTGAGCACTTTGGGTTATCCAATCAGCTGCAGCTTACTGAACACCCCATCATAATCTAAATATTCTTCACTTCCTGGGTCCATCAGGTTTCGGGACATCTGTAAAATATGTAATTTTCTAGTGATAAAATTAAGGTAGTATTGTGCTTTCCACAACTTCATCATAATAACATTTCTCGATCTGTGTTAGGGGGACACAGACAGTGAGCTATGTGCACCCCCTCCGACCGTATTCCAGTGTTAGAAATTTGCTGAGGACCATCTGCCCTTAGTTACATAATTTTTGTTTTGTATTATTTGAGGAACAGTTTCATCTGTTAGTTGGAATACATCAGGGAGTGTAATTTTCATCTCTGGCTCCAATCACTGGAGTCCTTTATCCCCCACCTCTGTCCTTGGGCTCAGCTGCAGGTCAAGTGGACCATTGACTTCCTATGGTGAGGAGGGGGTCATTAATGCTGTGGACCCCTGCCACTTTGTTGTCATCCTGTCTGGTCGCTGCAATTCATTTTTCACAGCTTACAGACATAGTTCAGCCTGTACAGCTCTGTCTTCTTGAAACAATGTTCAGGACAAGGATGATTTCTAGCTCTCCCAGGATCACCCCTTTCACAGAAGTGTTTCTTTTTTATACTCTTGCTCCTTATAGCTGGCATAGCAGAGGCACATGGGGCATTTCCAATTCTCCTCTGTCTCACCCTCCTTTAGATGATGACAGGGTAGTAAATATACAGCTATTCCCTTCATTAAGGTGGGCATAGGCAATTCTCAGGAACCTATTTTGAAGATGAAAGGCGTTAGCTCCCCAACGTTAGCTTGCTGGACCAAATGCCAGACTTTATTACCTGCAGGCCAATCCTCACCATGGACTGTGGAGCAGCACAGGTATTGCAAACACCCATGCGAGCTGAGACTCCATGCTATCCCTCAGCCAGAATGTGTCCAATCATTGGTGGACGCATTTCCCATGTCCCTGTCCTGATGGGGGATACAGGGTAGAGTACCATGGGTGCTTCCTTCTGAGGACTAACCTGGGCTTGGTCCCCAATTCAGTCTGTCACAGATCTTGCAAAGAAGCCCTTCAGGCTCCACAAAGCGCAAGTGAAAGAGATTATCCCTACTATTTCCCATTAATGGGGCATTTGGAGAATGTTTTGGACAAGTCAGTTGTGGATATTTACTCTTGTAAAAAGGAATGTGAAACAATGGAGGTTGATGAAAATAGGACTCAAGACAATTCCTACACGAATCTGACTAACCACTCCCTGTAAAAGTGATTCTGTGTCATCAGATATGTACTTTTATCCCTGAACATTCAGACTTTAAATAATAAAGTCAATCCGTTCACCCAGCTGTATTTCCACCAGTCCAACGCTTTAATGCGTTGGTGGCAGTGAGTTGATGGATCCAGACTAATGCTTTCATGCCTCACAGCGTTTCTCAGGGAGATTTGGAGTTGTGGGAATCATTTTTAACTCTGGACCTCTGTTTTTGTAGGTCTCTAAGGACCACATCTACTCTTCAAGGACGGCTCTTCAAAGACGGCTCGGAGATTATATAGTCTTCTAAAGAGCCTGCTTTCCACCTTTAGTTTGACGCCAAGGCCAGCCATTGCAGCCACTTGGGTAGCCAATACCACCATCACTTGGGCAGAACAACTTCTGGAGAAAATGAGTGTTTGGAATCCTGGTCAGCAGATTCTATTTATATAAGGCCCCTGTTTATGCTTTTTCAGGGAAAGCCCTCTACGGAACTAGAGAAGATAATTGAGGTCGCTACGGGAGGAAAGAGTTCGTTCTGTCCACAGAATAAATCTAAATGAGTTAATTTCTACTGCAAGAGCTCCCTTTACTGCTCGGGTACCAATCAGTTGTAAGAACAGTTCTCGAAGCTCCTGACTCTCTGCTTGGTGGGAGCGCAGGCCAAAATAAAGCTCTTCTGGACGAGAAGGGATAGAATAAACGAATGAGAGTGGTAACGCTTCCTGACTACTGGCTATGTTGCAGGTCTGCAGAAATAGTAGGGATAATCTCTTTCACTTCAACAACTCCTGAAATCTGGGATACTGTCTGTCCTTTTGGGAGCTCCCCCAAACTCTTTTCTCCTCCACAGGTTGCTAAAGGCCTGGAATGGAGGAATGCCCATTCAAGGACTGCTGGATGTGCCAGCACACCTCGCTGTTCCAGATCACCGGAGGGTTTATTTTTTTTTTGCATCCAACTTCTTCCTGTGTCCAAGCAGGCACTTGCACCATGTGTTGTATTTGGAGGCCCTCAACAAATTCTTTCCACGGGAGCAGTTCAAGATGGAGTTTCTTTGGTTTAGATTTGGGTCTTGTGGAACGGAATATTTTTGCTTACCCTTATATCTGCATATTGAAGTACCACAAACACTTCCTCCACTTTGCTTTTTCTGGTGCTCCCATTTGTGTTTTCCTCAGCTCTGTGGGTCTTCAACAAGATCATTGCTTCTATGGCTGTGCTCCAGTGTCCTTCAAGTTTTATGGCCCTATACCTGAATGAGGAGTTATCCAGTGAGTTTACCATTTACCGTCTATAGTTTACGTTCTAGCTCTTGGGGTTGCATGACTTAATTATGGAGGAGTTGTCCAGTGAGCTGATTATTCACCATCTATAGTTTACTCTCCATGCTAACTTATAAATAAGCCCATATCGTGTTGACTTCCATAGTGCTTCTGTTGCTTTGTTTTGATACGGTGTGTCTGAGAGTGTTCCTTCCTCAGGACAATGTTTGTCCACTCCGTCAGGTCGGGGGCGCCCCCAGCCCGATCAATGCTGCTGAGTACTGTCAGTGCAGTCCTCCGTCCCGGCGCGCTGTAGTCTGCTTACTGAGGATATCTCGCGAGAGTTCATGAACTCTCGCGAGATCTCCTCAGTAAGGAGCTTACAGCGCGCCGGGTTGGAGGACTGCACTGACAGGTAAGTGCTTGGGGGGGATCCTCGCGCTGGGCGGCGGACGGCTCACATTGGGGGCCTCGCGGGGAATGGAGGGCCCCTTAGCCCAGGGGCCTCCATTCCCTTAATCCGGCCCTGATCATACTCCGGTTTTTTCAAGTCGCCGGCGAGTTGACAGCTAAAATTTAAAGCGGCGCTGCCTTGTAAAGGGAAACTTGCCTTTACAAGCCATCACCGCTTTAAATTTTAGCTGCAAAGACGCCGATCTCCCGCGAGATGAAAAAAAACGGACTTTGATACATTTACCCCCTGGTGTTATACAGAGCCTCAGAGAAAAAGGACTGAACAATAAACATGTTAATTACAGATAAAACACACAAATAAAAAAGCAGAAATATTTCTCCTAGAGATTTGGTGAGAGCCCCCGCTGGTGGCCACCTCCATATTTTTGCTGGGAATTTATTATTATTTCCAAAACTTTATGATAAAATTTTCAACAACGGGTTTCTTTCAAATTCCTCATGGCTGATAATGTAATTGGATATATGAAGATATATATTGGATATATGAAGGCCAGATTGAGGTGAATTACCCTTATTTATTTGGCGTTATTTTCCTGTGATCAGAATGCCCCCTAGTAATTTACGATATCTGAGGGTACGTTCTGCAGATTAGACATATCTTAGAGCCAATGACCACTCTCTAATACAAATTTTATCACTATATTTCATAAGGATGGCAAAGATTAGTGAACATCTGAAATGCACCTTTCTTTCCAGCATTGTCCTCCCCTCGGACCTTGTGGGTGTCATCACCTATGAAGTATGTTGAAGATCAGAAGACAACCCCTCCATCATTTACACACATTGACCCATTGGACAAAGCTGAGGAACAGAGCTCTTCATCTCCAAGGTACAGCCCTATCTATTTCCCGCTGGTGTGACATTTCATCATGCCGAGAGGTAGTTTCGTTATTTCTCCATGACCACAATTTATTCTCATGTCTGTACACATACTCCTTCTCATGACCATTCCTATAGAGTGCAAGCTCTTATGTCTCTCAGGTTCACGTTTGGATTGTAATACTCTCCATTCTTGACATGATCTCATATACAGCTGCTCTTAAATAGAGGTTCTTCAGGTGAACTTGTCGCCTCAGTGAGAGTTTGTGTAATGATGATGATGAATAAACCTTGTTAAAGACCAGCATCTGAATAGAATGAGAGTTTTGGTGGTTTATCTCCAGGTACACGGACCAGGGAGGAGAGGAATCGGAGGGCTATGAGAGTGTGGAGCAGCTCCAGGGACGCATTCTAACCGCAGCTTTGGTGTTTGTGCCTGAGTATGGATGGACCTCGGAGGCCATTGCTCAAGGAGCCAAGGTAATTCCCTGCAGGCTGGTAGTGTGGCTGTCCTCTGGGCACAGTGTGTGTATAACTTGTGGCTTCTCTCTTCAGTCCTTGGATCTATCTTCGGCTGCAGCGGGAATGTTTGGAAGTGAAGGCGGTGAGCTGGTCCTGCACTTTGTGTCTCAGTGTAACAGGAAACTGCTGGAAATGCTGGAGGAGGAGCACAAACTGGTGCAGCTGGGGAGTGCCGAGTAAGTAGAGTATACACGTCATGTACCCAGCGCTGGGTACAGTATACACGTCATGTACCCAGCCCTGAGTACAGTATACACGTCATGTACCCAGCCCTGAGTACAGTATACACGTCATGTACCCAGCCCTGAGTACAGTATACACGTCATGTACCCAGCCCTGAGTACAGTATACACGTCATGTACCCAGCCCTGAGTAAGTAGAGTATACACGTCATGTACCCAGCCCTGAGTACAGTATACACGTCATGTACCCAGCGCTGGGTAAGTACAGTATACACGTCATGTACCCAGCGCTGAGTACAGTATACACGTCATGTACCCAGCCCTGAGTACAGTATACACGTCATGTACCCAGCGCTGAGTACAGTATACACGTCATGTACCCAGTGCTGAGTAAGTATACACGTCATGTACCCAGCGCTGAGTACAGTATACACGTCATGTACCCAGCGCTGGGTAAGTACAGTATACACGTCATGTACCCAGTGCTGAGTAAGTACAGTATACACGTCATGTACCCAGCCCTGAGTACAGTATACACGTCATGTACCCAGCGCTGAGTAAGTACAGTATACACGTCATGTACCCAGTGCTGAGTAAGTACAGTATACACGTCATGTACCCAGCCCTGAGTACAGTATACACGTCATGTACCCAGCGCTGAGTAAGTACAGTATACACGTCATGTACCCAGCGCTGAGTAAGTACAGTATACACGTCATGAACCCAGCCCTGAGTACAGTATACACGTCATGTACCCAGCGCTGAGTAAGTACAGTATACACGTCATGTACCCAGAGCTGAGAAAGTACAGTATACATGTCATGTACCCAGCGCTGAGTAAGTACAGTATACACGTCATGTACCCAGAGCTGAGTAAGTACAGTATACATGTCATGTACCCAGCGCTGGGTGTAGTATATACGGGGGGTACTTATCTGTATATTACAGGAACAGCGCGGGGGGTATTTATCTGTAGATTACACATACAGCGCGGGGGTATTTAGCTGTAGATTACACGTACAGTGCGGGGGGGGGGGTATTTATCTGTAGATTACACGTACAGCGCGGGGGGTATTTATCTGTAGATTACACGTACAGTGCGGGGGGGTATTTAGCTGTAGATTACACGTACAGCGCGGGGGGTATTTAGCTGTAGATTACACGTACAGCGCGGGGGGTATTTAGCTGTAGATTACACGTACAGCGCGGGGGGTATTTAGCTGTAGATTACACGTACAGCGCGGGGGGGTATTTAGCTGTAGATCACATACAGGGTGGTTACAACTACCGCGTCTGATTGTATATTTATCATTTGCTCTGTGCTTTGTGACAGGAAGAAACCAACAGCCCAATTCCTGAGAGATGCGCTGGAAGCTCGGCTAAAGATGCATATTCCCTACATGGGACAGTGGCCGCAGGTGGGTGTCTAAAAGATGGCGCGGGAACGGGCTGAGGAGGATGACAGGGCATCGGTGCTTCTCTGATTCCCTTCATGACTTTCGTATATGTTCTCTGTATTATAAAATAAAGCTGTGATATGTGGAAGAGTGTGTCTGTCTGAGAGTGTCTGTGTGTGTGTGTGTGTGTGTCTGAGAGTGTGTCTGTCTGTCTGTGAGTGTGTCTGTGTGTGTGTCTGTCTGAGAGTGTTTCTGTGTGTGTGTGTGTGTGTGTCTGTCTGTGTGTGTGTGTGTGTGTGTCTGAGTGTGTCTGTCTGTCTCTCTGAGAGTGTGTGTGTCTGTCTGAGAGTGTGTGTGTCTGTCTGAGAGTGTGTCTGTCTGAGAGTGTGTATGTGTCTGTCTGTCTGAGAGTGTGTCTGTGTGTGTGTGTGTCTGTCTCTGTCTGAGAGTGTGTCTGAGAGTGTGTGTGTGTCTGTCTGTCTCTCTGAGAGTGTGTGTGTGTGTCTGTGTCTGTCTGAGAGTGTGTCTGTCTGTCTGTGAGTGTGTCTGTCTGAGAGTGTGTATGTGTCTGTCTGTCTGAGAGTGTGTATGTGTCTGTCTGTCTGAGAGTGTGTGTGTGTGTGTGTGTCTGTCTGAGAGTGTGTGTGTGTGTGTCTGTCTGAGAGTGTGTGTGTGTCTGTCTGAGAGTGTGTGTGTGTGTCTGTCTGAGAGTGTGTCTGTGTGTGTCTATCTGAGAGTGCATATGTGTGTCTGTGTGTGTCTGTCTCTCTGAGAGTGTGTTTGTCTGTGAGTGTGTCTGTGTGTGTGTCTGTCTGTCTGAGAGTGTGTCTGTCTGAGAGTGTGTGTGTGTCTGAGAGTGTGTCTGTCTGTCTGTGAGTGTGTCTGTGTGTGTGTCTGTCTGAGTGTGTATGTGTCTGTCTGTCTGAGAGTGTGTGTGTGTGTGTGTCTGAGAGTGTCTGAGAGTGTGTGTGTGTGTGTGTGTGTGTCTGTCTGAGAGTGTGTATGTGTCTGTCTGTCTGAGAGTGTGTGTGTGTGTCTGTCTGAGAGTGTGTGTGTCTGTCTGTCTGAGAGTGTGTGTGTGTGTCTGAGAGTGTGTCTGTGTGTGTCTATCTGAGAGTGCATATGTGTGTCTGTGTGTGTCTGTCTCTCTGAGAGTGTGTCTGTCTGTGAGTGTGTCTGTGTGTCTGAGAGTGTGTCTGTCTGTCTGAGAGTGTGTCTGTCTGAGAGTGTGTCTGTCTGTCTCTCTGTCTGAGATTACATATGTCTGTCTGTCTGTCTGTCTCAGAGTGCATATGTTTGTGTAAACATAGAATTTGAAGGCAGATAAGAACCGCTTGGTCCATCTATTCTGCCCATTTTTTTTTATCCTATTTGGTAACCTCAAACCCTATTTGATCTTTAGTTTTTTGTAAGGATATCCTTATATCTATCCCAAGGATGTTTACATTGCTCTACTGTATTAGCCTCTACCACCTCTGATGGGAGACTATTCCACTTATCCACTACCCTTTTTGTGAAGTTTTCCTCACATTTCCTCTGAACCTACTTCCCTCCAGTGTCAGTGCATGTCCTTGTGTTCTAATACTTCTCTTCCCCCCAGTGTCAGTGCATGTCCTTGTGTTCTAATACTTCTCTTCCCCCCAGTGTCAGTGCATGTCCTTGTGTTCTAATACTTCTCTTCCCCCCAGTGTCAGTGCATGTCCTTGTGTTCTAATACTTCTCTTCCCCCCAGTGTCCGTGCATGTCCTCGTGTTCTAGTACTTCTCTTCCCCCCAGTGTCAGTACATGTCCTCATGTTCTAATACTTCTCTTCCCCCCAGTGTCAGTGCATGTCCTCATGTTCTAATACTTCTCTTCCCCCCAGTGTCAGTGCATGTCCTCGTGTTCTAATACTTCTCTTCCCCCCAGAGTCAGTACATGTCCTCATATTCTAATACTTCTCTTCCCCCCAGTGTCAGTGCATGTCCTCATGTTCTAATACTTCTCTTCCCTCCAGTGTCAGTACATGTCCTTGTGTTCTAATACTTCTCTCCCCCCCAGTGTCAGTACATGTCCTCGTGTCCTAATACTTCTCTTCCCCCCAGTGTCAGTGCATGTCCTTGTGTTCTAATACTTCTCTTCCCCCCAGTGTCAGTGCATGTCCTCGTGTTCTAATACTTCTCTTCCCCGCAGTGTCAGTACATGTCCTTGTGTTCTAATACTTCTCTCCCCCCCCAGTGTTAGTACATGTCCTCGTGTCCTAATACTTCTCTTCCCCCCAGTGTCAGTGCATGTCCTTGTGTTCTAATACTTCTCTCCCCCCCAGTGTCAGTGCATGTCCTTGTGTTCTAATACTTCTCTTCCCCCCAGTGTCAGTGCATGTCCTTGTGTTCTAATACTTCTCTTCCCCCCAGTGTCAGTGCATGTCCTCGTGTTCTAATACTTCTCTTCCCCACAGTGTCAGTACATGTCCTTGTGTTCTAATACTTCTCTCCCCCCCAGTGTCAGTGCATGTCCTTGTGTTCTAATACTTCTCTTCCCCCCAGTGTCAGTGCATGTCCTCGTGTTCTAATACTTCTCTTCCCCACAGTGTCAGTACATGTCCTTGTGTTCTAATACTTCTCTCCCCCCCAGTGTCAGTGCATGTCCTTGTGTTCTAATACTTCTCTTCCCCCCAGTGTCCGTGCATGTCCTTGTGTTCTAATACTTCTCTCCCCCCCAGTGTCAGTGCATGTCCTTGTGTTCTAATACTTCTCTTCCCCCCAGTGTCAGTGCATGTCCTTGTGTTCTAATACTTCTCTTCCCCCCAGTGTCAGTGCATGTCCTTGTGTTCTAATACTTCTCTTCCCCCCAGTGTCCGTGCATGTCCTCGTGTTCTAGTACTTCTCTTCCCCCCAGAGTCAGTACATGTCCTCATATTCTAATACTTCTCTTCCCCCCAGTGTCAGTGCATGTCCTCATGTTCTAATACTTCTCTTCCCTCCAGTGTCAGTACATGTCCTTGTGTTCTAATACTTCTCTCCCCCCCCAGTGTCAGTACATGTCCTCGTGTCCTAATACTTCTCTTCCCCCCAGTGTCAGTGCATGTCCTTGTGTTCTAATACTTCTCTTCCCCCCAGTGTCAGTGCATGTCCTCGTGTTCTAATACTTCTCTTCCCCGCAGTGTCAGTACATGTCCTTGTGTTCTAATACTTCTCTCCCCCCCAGTGTTAGTACATGTCCTCGTGTCCTAATACTTCTCTTCCCTCCAGTGTCAGTACATGTCCTTGTGTTCTAATACTTCTCTTCCCTCCAGTGTCAGTACATGTCCTTGTGTTCTAATACTTCTCTTCCCCCCAGTGTCAGTGCATGTCCTCGTGTTCTAATACTTCTCTTCCCCGCAGTGTCAGTACATGTCCTTGTGTTCTAATACTTCTCTCCCCCCCAGTGTCAGTGCATGTCCTTGTGTTCTAATACTTCTCTTCCCTCCAGTGTCAGTACATGTCCTTGTGTTCTAATACTTCTCTTCCCTCCAGTGTCAGTACATGTCCTTGTGTTCTAATACTTCTCTTCCCTCCAGTGTCAGTACATGTCCTTGTGTTCTAATACTTCTCTTCCCTCCAGTGTCAGTACATGTCCTTGTGTTCTATTACTTCTCTTCCCCCCAGTGTCAGTGCATGTCCTCGTGTTCTAATACTTCTCTTCCCTCCAGTGTCAGTGCATGTCCTCGTGTTCTAATACTTCTCTTCCCCCCAGTGTCAGTGCATGTCCTCGTGTTCTAATACTTCTCTTCCCTCCAGTGTCAGTGCATGTCCTCGTGTTCTGTACTTCTCTTCCCCCCAGTGTCAGTACATGTCCTCGTGTCCTAATACTTCTCTCCCCCCCAGTGTCAGTACATGTCCTCGTGTCCTAATACTTCTCTTCCCCCCAGTGTCAGTGCATGTCCTTGTGTTCTAATACTTCTCTTCCCTCCAGTGTCAGTGCATGTCCTCGTGTTCTGTACTTCTCTTCCCCCCAGTGTCAGTGCATGTCCTCGTGTCCTAATACTTCTCTCCCCCCCCAGTGTCAGTACATGTCCTCGTGTCCTAATACTTCTCTTCCCCCCAGTGTCAGTGCATGTCCTTGTGTTCTAATACTTCTCTTCCCTCCAGTGTCAGTGCATGTCCTCGTGTTCTAATACTTCTCTTCCCTCCAGTGTCAGTGCATGTCCTCGTGTTCTAATACTTCTCTTCCCCCCAGTGTCAGTGCATGTCCTCGTGTTCTAATACTTCTCTTCCCCCCAGTGTCAGTGCATGTCCTCGTGTTCTAATACTTCTCTTCCCCGCAGTGTCAGTACATGTCCTTGTGTTCTAATACTTCTCTTCCCCCCAGTGTCAGTGCATGTCCTCGTGTTCTAATACTTCTCTTCCCCACAGTGTCAGTGCATGTCCTCGTGTTCTAATACTTCTCTTCCCCACAGTGTCAGTGCATGTCCTCGTGTTCTAATACTTCTCTTCCCTCCAGTGTCAGTACATGTCCTCGTGTTCTAATACTTCTCTTCCCTCCAGTGTCAGTACATGTCCTCGTGTTCTAATACTTCTCTTCCCCCAGTGTCAGTGCATGTCCTCGTGTTCTAATACTTCTCTTCCCCCCAGTGTCAGTACATGTCCTCGTGGTCTAATACTTCTCTTCCCCCCAGTGTCAGTACATGTCCTCGTGTTCTAATACTTCTCTTCCCCCAGTGTCAGTGCATGTCCTCGTGTTCTAATACTTCTCTTCCCCCCCAGTGTCAGTACATGTCCTCATGTTCTAATACTTCTCTTCCCCTCAGTGTCAGTACATGTCCTCGTGTTCTAATACTTCTCTTCCCTCCAGTGTCAGTACATGTCCTCGTGTTCTAATACTTCTCTTCCCCCAGTGTCAGTGCATGTCCTCGTGTTCTAATACTTCTCTTCCCCCCAGTGTCAGTACATGTCCTCGTGGTCTAATACTTCTCTTCCCCCCAGTGTCAGTACATGTCCTCGTGTTCTAATACTTCTCTTCCCCCAGTGTCAGTGCATGTCCTTGTGTTCTAATACTTCTCTTCCCCCCAGTGTCAGTACATGTCCTCATGTTCTAATACTTCTCTTCCCCCCAGTGTCAGTACATGTCCTCGTGTTCTAATACTTCTCTTCCCCCCAGTGTCAGTACATGTCCTCGTGTCCTAATACTTCTCTCCCCCCCAGTGTCAGTACATGTCCTCGTGTCCTAATACTTCTCTTCCCCCCAGTGTCAGTGCATGTCCTTGTGTTCTAATACTTCTCTTCCCTCCAGTGTCAGTGCATGTCCTCGTGGTCTAATACTTCTCTTCCCCCCCAGTGTCAGTACATGTCCTCGTGTTCTAATACTTCTCTTCTCCCCAGTGTCAGTGCATGTCCTCGTGTTCTAATACTTCTCTTCCCCCCAGTGTCAGTACATGTCCTCGTGTTCTAATACTTCTCTTCCCCCCCAGTGTCAGTACATGTCCTCGTGTTCTAATACTTCTCTTCCCCCCCAGTGTCAGTACATGTCCTCGTGTTCTAATACTTCTCTTCCCCCCAGTGTCAGTACATGTCCTCGTGTTCTAATACTTCTCTTCCCCCCAGTGTCAGTACATGTCCTCGTGTTCTGTACTTCTCTTCCCCCCAGTGTCAGTACATGTCCTCGTGTTCTGTACTTCTCTTCCCCCCAGTGTCAGTGCATGTCCTCGTGTTCTAATACTTCTCTTCCCTCCAGTGTCAGTACATGTCCTCGTGTTCTAATACTTCTCTTTCCCCCAGTGTCAGTGCATGTCCTTGTGTTCTAATACTTCTCTTTCCCCCAGTGTCAGTGCATGTCCTCGTGTTCTAATACTTCTCTTCCCTCCAGTGTCAGTGCATGTCCTCGTGTTCTAATACTTCTCTTCCCCCCAGTGTCAGTACATGTCCTCGTGGTCTAATACTTCTCTTCCCCCCAGTGTCAGTGCATGTCCTTGTGTTCTAATACTTCTCTTCCCTCCAGTGTCAGTGCATATCCTTGTGTTCTAATACTTCTCTTCCCCCCAGTGTCAGTACATGTCCTCGTGGTCTAATACTTCTCTTCCCCCCAGTGTCAGTGCATGTCCTCGTGTTCTAATACTTCTCTTCCCCCCAGTGTCAGTGCATGTCCTCGTGGTCTAATACTTCTCTTCCCCCCAGTGTCAGTGCATGTCCTTGTGTTCTAATACTTCTCTTCCCTCCAGTGTCAGTGCATATCCATGTGTTCTAATACTTCTCTTCCCCCCAGTGTCAGTACATGTCCTCGTGTTCTGTACTTCTCTTCCCCCCAGTGTCAGTGCATGTCCTCGTGTTCTAATACTTCTCTTCCCCCCAGTGTCAGTACATGTCCTCGTGTTCTAATACTTCTCTTCCCCGCAGTGTCAGTACATGTCCTTGTGTTCTAATACTTCTCTTCCCCCCAGTGTCAGTGCATGTCCTCGTGTTCTAATACTTCTCTTCCCCCCAGTGTCAGTGCATGTCCTTGTGTTCTAATACTTCTCTTCCCTCCAGTGTCAGTGCATGTCCTCGTGTTCTAATACTTCTCTTCCCCCCAGTGTCAGTACATGTCCTCGTGGTCTAATACTTCTCTTCCCCCCAGTGTCAGTGCATGTCCTTGTGTTCTAATACTTCTCTTCCCTCCAGTGTCAGTGCATATCCTTGTGTTCTAATACTTCTCTTCCCCCCAGTGTCAGTACATGTCCTCGTGTTCTGTAGTTCTCTTCCCCCCAGTGTCAGTGCATGTCCTCGTGTTCTAATACTTCTCTTCCCCCCAGTGTCAGTACATGTCCTCGTGTTCTGTACTTCTCTTCCCTCCAGTGTCAGTACATGTCCTTGTGTTCTAATACTTCTCTTCCCCCCAGTGTCAGTGCATGTCCTCGTGTTCTAATACTTCTCTTCCCTCCAGTGTCAGTGCATATCCTCGTGTTCTAATACTTCTCTTCCCTCCAGTGTCAGTGCATATCCTCGTGTTCTAATACTTCTCTTCCCTCCAGTGTCAGTACATGTCCTTGTGTTCTATTACTTCTCTTCCCCCCAGTGTCAGTGCATGTCCTCGTGTTCTAATACTTCTCTTCCCTCCAGTGTCAGTGCATGTCCTCGTGTTCTAATACTTCTCTTCCCCCCAGTGTCAGTGCATGTCCTCGTGTTCTAATACTTCTCTTCCCTCCAGTGTCAGTGCATGTCCTCGTGTTCTGTACTTCTCTTCCCCCCAGTGTCAGTACATGTCCTCGTGTCCTAATACTTCTCTCCCCCCCAGTGTCAGTACATGTCCTCGTGTCCTAATACTTCTCTTCCCCCCAGTGTCAGTGCATGTCCTTGTGTTCTAATACTTCTCTTCCCTCCAGTGTCAGTGCATGTCCTCGTGTTCTGTACTTCTCTTCCCCCCAGTGTCAGTGCATGTCCTCGTGTCCTAATACTTCTCTCCCCCCCCAGTGTCAGTACATGTCCTCGTGTCCTAATACTTCTCTTCCCCCCAGTGTCAGTGCATGTCCTTGTGTTCTAATACTTCTCTTCCCTCCAGTGTCAGTGCATGTCCTCGTGTTCTGTACTTCTCTTCCCCCCAGTGTCAGTGCATGTCCTCGTGTCCTAATACTTCTCTCCCCCCCCAGTGTCAGTACATGTCCTCGTGTCCTAATACTTCTCTTCCCCCCAGTGTCAGTACATGTCCTCATGTTCTAATACTTCTCTTCCCCCCAGTGTCAGTACATGTCCTCGTGTTCTAATACTTCTCTTCCCCCAGTGTCAGTGCATGTCCTCGTGTTCTAATACTTCTCTTCCCCCCAGTGTCAGTACATGTCCTCGTGGTCTAATACTTCTCTTCCCCCCAGTGTCAGTGCATGTCCTTGTGTTCTAATACTTCTCTTCCCTCCAGTGTCAGTGCATGTCCTCGTGTTCTAATACTTCTCTTCCCCCCAGTGTCAGTGCATGTCCTCGTGTTCTAATACTTCTCTTCCCTCCAGTGTCAGTGCATGTCCTCGTGTTCTGTACTTCTCTTCCCCCCAGTGTCAGTACATGTCCTCGTGTCCTAATACTTCTCTCCCCCCCAGTGTCAGTACATGTCCTCGTGTCCTAATACTTCTCTTCCCCCCAGTGTCAGTGCATGTCCTTGTGTTCTAATACTTCTCTTCCCTCCAGTGTCAGTGCATGTCCTCGTGGTCTAATACTTCTCTTCCCCCCCAGTGTCAGTACATGTCCTCGTGTTCTAATACTTCTCTTCTCCCCAGTGTCAGTGCATGTCCTCGTGTTCTAATACTTCTCTTCCCCCCAGTGTCAGTACATGTCCTCGTGTTCTAATACTTCTCTTCCCCCCCAGTGTCAGTACATGTCCTCGTGTTCTAATACTTCTCTTCCCCCCCAGTGTCAGTACATGTCCTCGTGTTCTAATACTTCTCTTCCCCCCAGTGTCAGTACATGTCCTCGTGTTCTAATACTTCTCTTCCCCCCAGTGTCAGTACATGTCCTCGTGTTCTGTACTTCTCTTCCCCCCAGTGTCAGTACATGTCCTCGTGTTCTGTACTTCTCTTCCCCCCAGTGTCAGTGCATGTCCTCGTGTTCTAATACTTCTCTTCCCTCCAGTGTCAGTACATGTCCTCGTGTTCTAATACTTCTCTTTCCCCCAGTGTCAGTGCATGTCCTTGTGTTCTAATACTTCTCTTTCCCCCAGTGTCAGTGCATGTCCTCGTGTTCTAATACTTCTCTTCCCTCCAGTGTCAGTGCATGTCCTCGTGTTCTAATACTTCTCTTCCCCCCAGTGTCAGTACATGTCCTCGTGGTCTAATACTTCTCTTCCCCCCAGTGTCAGTGCATGTCCTTGTGTTCTAATACTTCTCTTCCCTCCAGTGTCAGTGCATATCCTTGTGTTCTAATACTTCTCTTCCCCCCAGTGTCAGTACATGTCCTCGTGGTCTAATACTTCTCTTCCCCCCAGTGTCAGTGCATGTCCTCGTGTTCTAATACTTCTCTTCCCCCCAGTGTCAGTGCATGTCCTCGTGGTCTAATACTTCTCTTCCCCCCAGTGTCAGTGCATGTCCTTGTGTTCTAATACTTCTCTTCCCTCCAGTGTCAGTGCATATCCATGTGTTCTAATACTTCTCTTCCCCCCAGTGTCAGTACATGTCCTCGTGTTCTGTACTTCTCTTCCCCCCAGTGTCAGTGCATGTCCTCGTGTTCTAATACTTCTCTTCCCCCCAGTGTCAGTACATGTCCTCGTGTTCTAATACTTCTCTTCCCCGCAGTGTCAGTACATGTCCTTGTGTTCTAATACTTCTCTTCCCCCCAGTGTCAGTGCATGTCCTCGTGTTCTAATACTTCTCTTCCCCCCAGTGTCAGTGCATGTCCTTGTGTTCTAATACTTCTCTTCCCTCCAGTGTCAGTGCATGTCCTCGTGTTCTAATACTTCTCTTCCCCCCAGTGTCAGTACATGTCCTCGTGGTCTAATACTTCTCTTCCCCCCAGTGTCAGTGCATGTCCTTGTGTTCTAATACTTCTCTTCCCTCCAGTGTCAGTGCATATCCTTGTGTTCTAATACTTCTCTTCCCCCCAGTGTCAGTACATGTCCTCGTGTTCTGTAGTTCTCTTCCCCCCAGTGTCAGTGCATGTCCTCGTGTTCTAATACTTCTCTTCCCCCCAGTGTCAGTACATGTCCTCGTGTTCTGTACTTCTCTTCCCTCCAGTGTCAGTACATGTCCTTGTGTTCTAATACTTCTCTTCCCCCCAGTGTCAGTGCATGTCCTCGTGTTCTAATACTTCTCTTCCCTCCAGTGTCAGTGCATATCCTCGTGTTCTAATACTTCTCTTCCCTCCAGTGTCAGTGCATATCCTCGTGTTCTAATACTTCTCTTCCCTCCAGTGTCAGTACATGTCCTCGTGTTCTAATACTTCTCTTCCCTCCAGTGTCAGTGCATGTCCTTGTGTTCTAATACTTCTCTTCCCCCCAGTGTCAGTGCATGTCCTCGTGTTCTAATACTTCTCTTCCCCCCAGTGTCAGTACATGTCCTCGTGTTCTATTACTTCTCTTCCCTCCAGTGTCAGTGCATATCCTTGTGTTCTAATACTTCTCTTCCCCCCAGTGTCAGTACATGTCCTCGTGGTCTAATACTTCTCTTCCCCCCAGTGTCAGTGCATGTCCTCGTGTTCTAATACTTCTCTTCCCCCCAGTGTCAGTGCATGTCCTCGTGTCCTAATACTTCTCTCCCCCCCAGTGTCAGTACATGTCCTCGTGTTCTAATACTTCTCCCCCCCCCAGTGTCAGTACATGTCCTCGTGTTCTAATAC
Organism: Mixophyes australis; assembly: GCA_036250195.1. NCBI lineage: Eukaryota > Metazoa > Chordata > Amphibia > Anura > Limnodynastidae > Mixophyes > Mixophyes australis. The sequence goes on from JAVHZZ010000010.1 coordinate 389,705, forward strand.
TTCTCTTCCCCCCAGTGTCAGTACATGTCCTCGTGGTCTAATACTTCTCCCCCCCCCAGTGTCAGTACATGTCCTCGTGTTCTAATACTTCTCTTCCCCCCAGTGTCAGTACATGTCCTCGTGTTCTGTACTTCTCTTCCCCCCAGTGTCAGTGCATGTCCTCATGTTCTAATACTTTTTTTCCCCCCAGTGTCAGTACATGTCCTTGTGTTCTAATACTTCTCTTCCCCCCAGTGTCAGTACATGTCCTCATGTTCTAATACTTCTCTTCCCCCCAGTGTCAGTGCATGTCCTCGTGTTCTAATACTTCTCTTCCCTCCAGTGTCAGTGCATGTCCTCGTGTTCTAATACTTCTCTTCCTCTGAAGAATGTTTCCCTCCTGCACGTTGTTATAACACTTCATATATTTGAAAGTTTCTATCATGTCCACCTTTCCCTTCTCTGCTCCAAACTAAACATATTAAGTTGTTTTAGTTTCCGGGTAAGTTTTGTGCTGTAGACCATGCACCATTTTAGTTGCCCTTCTTTGTACAGTCTGTAATGTATTTCTATCCTTCTGGAGATACGGCCTCCAGAACTGTACACAGTATTCTAGATGAGGCCGCACCAATGACCTATACAGCGGTATTATTACTTCTATCTGCTACTGATTCCACTCCCTATGTAACAAGCATCTGACTTGCCTTCCTCGTTGCTCTGTTACATTGCTCTACAGCTCTTTTAGTGTTTTTGGATGGATCCCACCTGGCCCCATTGATTTGTCCACTTTCAGTTTTGAGAACTCCGTTAGGACCTTCTGCTCTGTAAATGTACTTGTATCTACCTCATTGTTATGAGTATACTTGCAACTTAACTGTGGCCCCTTCCCATCTCTCTCTCTGTAGTGTACAAATAATGATTAGGATGATCTGCTATTACCTTGTCTCCCTCAACAAGACTCTCACTCTCTGTCTTTAGTCTTATTATTCCTCCTTTTGTTTTTCTCCTTTCACTTATATGCCTTATATCCCCTTTACCTACTGACTGGGCCATTTTCTTTTCAGCTTGTGCCTTTGCCCATCTGATCACCTTCTTAACCTCCCTCTGTCTAACATGATACACCTCCTTGTCTTCATCATTCTGAGCCTGCTTATAAAGGCCATCTTTTGTGTGTGTGTGTGTGAGACACTGAGGGACATTCTCTCTGTATAACACAGATATATCAGAGGATGATCGTCTGATTTAAACTCCTGTATATTTCAATCTATAGTAGATACCGGGAATATTTATAAACCATGGTTCTGTAACCCAGAGCAACCAGTCCCAATCTATCTGGGGTTCTTCTAGTACAGTGTAGAAAAGGAAGGAAATATCTGGCTTGTTGCTATGGGTTACAGCACATTTTACACAGTCACATGCTCTCCATAATTGGTTTAATGACACAGGGCAGAGAGTATTATTATGTATATATCTGCCTCTCCCGAATCACATTTCTCAGGATGCGGTGTGTGATGATTGGGTACAGTAAGTGGGATAATAAAGGTGTGATAATCGGTGGGTACGGTGAGTGGGTACAGATTCTGGAGTAATCAGTTGGGTCTGTTTTCTCTGCATCTGTAGACTGGATGTACAGTCTTTAGGAGATGGTCTTGTTGACATTAGTTGCTTGATTTGCTGGTATCAACATTCACAATAATGAATATCCAACCATTGTGTTAATTTAATGGTATATGTATTTGGTTTTTCCTTATTTCATGTGTTGTTGCTGTGAATCATTTTACCTGTGATCATCAGTGGGTGCGATGATCAGTGGATGTAATAATCAGTGGGTGCGATGATCAGTGGATGTAATAATCAGTGGGTGCGATTATCAGTGGATGTAATAACCAGTAGGTGCGATGATCAGTGGATGTAATAACCAGTAGGTGCGATGATCAGTGGATGTAATAATCAGTGGGTGCGATGATCAGTGGATGTAATAATCAGTAGGTGCGATGATCAGTGGATGTAATAATCAGTAGGTGCGATGATCAGTGGATGTAATAATCAGTAGGTGCGATGATCAGTGGATGTAATAATCAGTGGGTGCGATGATCAGTGGGTGTAATAATCAGTAGGTGCGATGATCAGTGGATGTAATAATCAGTGGGTGCGATGATCAGTGGATGTAATAATCAGTGGGTGCGATGATCAGTGGATGTAATAATCAGTGGGTGCGATGATCAGTGGATGTAATAATCAGTAGGTGCGATGATCAGTGGGTGTAATAATCAGTAGGTGCGATGATCAGTGGATGTAATAATCAGTAGGTGCGATGATCAGTGGATGTAATAATCAGTGGGTGCGATGATCAGTGGATGTAATAATCAGTGGGTGCGATGATCAGTGGATGTAATAATCAGTAGGTGCGATGATCAGTGGGTGTAATAATCAGTAGGTGCGATGATCAGTGGATGTAATAATCAGTGGGTGCGATGATCAGTGGATGTAATAATCAGTGGGTGCGATGATCAGTGGATGTAATAATCAGTGGATGTAATAATCAGTGGGTGCGATGATCAGTGGATGTAATAATCAGTAGGTGCGATGATCAGTGGGTGTAATAATCAGTAGGTGCGATGATCAGTGGATGTAATAATCAGTGGGTGCGATGATCAGTGGATGTAATAATCAGTAGGTGCGATGATCAGTGGATGTAATAATCAGTAGGTGCGATGATCAGTGGATGTAATAATCAGTGGGTGCGATGATCAGTGGATGTAATAATCAGTAGGTGCGATGATCAGTGGATGTAATAATCAGTGGGTGCGATGATCAGTGGATGTAATAATCAGTAGGTGCGATGATCAGTGGATGTAATAATCAGTAGGTGCGATGATCAGTGGATGTAATAATCAGTGGGTGCGATGATCAGTGGATGTAATAATCAGTAGGTGCGATGATCAGTGGATGTAATAATCAGTGGGTGCGATGATCAGTGGGTGTAATAATCAGTAGGTGCGATGATCAGTGGATGTAATAATCAGTGGGTGCGATGATCAGTGGATGTAATAATCAGTAGGTGCGATGATCAGTGGATGTAATAATCAGTGGGTGCGATGATCAGTGGATGTAATAATCAGTAGGTGCGATGATCAGTGGATGTAATAATCAGTAGGTGCGATGATCAGTGGATGTAATAATCAGTGGGTGCGATGATCAGTGGATGTAATAATCAGTGGGTGCGATGATCAGTGGATGTAATAATCAGTAGGTGCGATGATCAGTGGATGTAATAATCAGTAGGTGCGATGATCAGTGGGTGTAATAATCAGTAGGTGCGATGATCAGTGGATGTAATAATCAGTGGGTGCGATGATCAGTGGATGTAATAATCAGTAGGTGCGATGATCAGTGGGTGCGATAATCAGTGGTTGTAATAATCAGTGGATGTAATAATCAGTGGATGTAATAATCAGTGGGTGCGATGATCAGTGGGTGCGATGATCAGTGGATGTAATAATCAGTGGATGTAATAATCAGTGGATGTAATAATCAGTGGATGTAATAATCAGTGGGTGCGATGATCAGTGGATGTAATAATCAGTGGATGTAATAATCAGTGGATGTAATAATCAGTGGGTGCGATGATCAGTGGATGTAATAATCAGTGGGTGCGATGATCAGTGGATGTAATAATCAGTGGGTGCGATGATCAGTGGATGTAATAATCAGTGGGTGCGATGATCAGTGGATGTAATAATCAGTAGGTGCGATAATCAGTGGGTGCGATAATCAGTGGGTGCGATGATCAGTGGATGTAATAATCAGTGGATGTAATAATCAGTGGATGTAATAATCAGTGGGTGCGATGATCAGTGGATGTAATAATCAGTAGGTGCGATGATCAGTGGATGTAATAATCAGTGGGTGCGATGATCAGTGGATGTAATAATCAGTGGATGTAATAATCAGTGGATGTAATAATCAGTGGGTGCGATGATCAGTGGATGTAATAATCAGTGGGTGCGATGATCAGTGGATGTAATAATCAGTGGGTGCGATGATCAGTGGATGTAATAATCAGTGGGTGCGATGATCAGTGGATGTAATAATCAGTAGGTGCGATGATCAGTGGGTGCGATAATCAGTGGGTGCGATGATCAGTGGATGTAATAATCAGTGGATGTAATAATCAGTGGATGTAATAATCAGTGGGTGCGATGATCAGTGGATGTAATAATCAGTGGGTGCGATGATCAGTGGATGTAATAATCAGTGGGTGCGATGATCAGTGGATGTAATAATCAGTGGATGTAATAATCAGTGGATGTAATAATCAGTGGGTGCGATGATCAGTGGATGTAATAATCAGTGGGTGCGATGATCAGTGGATGTAATAATCAGTGGGTGCGATGATCAGTGGATGTAATAATCAGTGGATGTAATAATCAGTGGATGTAATAATCAGTGGGTGCGATGATCAGTGGATGTAATAATCAGTGGGTGCGATGATCAGTGGGTGCGATAATCAGTGGGTGCGATGATCAGTGGGTGCGATAATCAGTGGGTGCGATAATCAGTGGGTGCGATGATCAGTGGATGTAATAATCAGTGGATGTAATAATCAGTGGATGTAATAATCAGTGGGTGCGGTGATCAGTGGGTGCGATGATCAGTAGGTGCGATGATCAGTGGATGTAATAATCAGTGGGTGCGATGATCAGTGGATGTAATAATCAGTAGGTGCGATGATCAGTGAGTGCGATGATCAGTGGGTGTAATAATCAGTGGATGTAATGATCAGTGGATGTAATAATCAGTGGGTGCGATGATCAGTGGGTGCGATCATCGGTGGGTGTAATAATCAGTGGGTGCGATGATCAGTGGGTGCGATCATCAGTGGGTGTAATAATCAGTCTCTGCACTTCCTTCCTAGGCGCTGGGAATTCTCCTCCTACCACACAATATTCCCTCCAGCTTGAAGCTGCTGACCGCCATGGTGGATGATATCTGGCACTATGCTGGTGACCAGTCTACTGATGTGAGTTCTGTCATTGGAGTAATGTTTTGTCTGTGATGCATTATTGGTGGAAATTAAACAGGACTAAGCTGTGCGTCTTTTCTCGCCAACACTGATATCCAATGAGAAAATGACAGAGATAAATATAACATTCCTATACATTATACTCATTGTAGGACAGTTCTAAAATCTGGTGCACAGGTGATATAACCAGAGCACCTAATCAGGAAGAGACAAGATGGCGGGAACGGTGCTTTTACCCCACAGTCTCCCCGCTAAGTGTGACAGAGGCTCTGATTGCCTACGGATTGGCTAAGCTCATCCAATTGCAAACCTACCTAGGACAGTGTGAGCTGAAATACTATGTGCTGCAGAAAACAATAGAATTAGTTGGTGGTTATAGCCCCTCATGTTCTGCTCATCTGAGTGTAGCTAAATTTAAAGAACAAATACAATTGGTTATCTCAGAATCGTCAAACAAACATCTAATTAAAAGCAAATGCCCCATTGGTTGATATTAGTTGCAGCTCCTGTTACTTGTATACTGGAATTGTCCCCATTCTGCTTTCTAGTCTCTCCCTACTGCAGCATCATCTATAGAAGCCCAGGATATTGTGGTATAAACAGACATCTGCCCTGAGCTCTGTATAAGTACTAACGGTGGAGACCGCTCACTCGTTCCCTTTCTCTCCTACACAACTTATTGTGTTACATTTGTGGCCTCAGATCCACGTATAATTATCTGAATGTGAGAAAGGGGGGCCTTAATTATGTTTACAATGGTGCAAACGTCTCTTATTATTACTATTGGTAGTTGTATCACATATATTGCAGTGGATTACCCTCCAGAGTGGCCACATCATTGAATGTCCTGCATGAAGTAGCGGGTTATTGCCTGTAATGTCGTCCAGTGGTCACTGTAGCACGCACATCCTCATAATGGTATCTGTAACACAATGCTGCCATACACACTATAACAGGGCAAGCACCGTCCCACGTCCTCTATACCTGGTAACAAGATATTGCCCACGGATTGATCCCACATTGTCACATCCCGCAGGTCAGCTGGTACACGCGCAGGGCGGTGCTGGCGGGAATCTATAACACAACTGAGCTTGTCATGATGCAAGATAACTCCCCAGATTTTGAAGACACGTGGAGCTTCCTCCAGAATCGTGTATCGGAGGCCATGACCATGGGGAATTCTGTAAAGCAGGTACAGAGAGACGGCTGAATGATGGTATCACGTAGCTCGTGCAGACTGCTCTACAATATACATTACCCTTCTGTCCCCCTCTGCTACAGGTGACCTCTACTGGAGAAGCTGTTATTCAAGGGCTGATGGGAGCTGCGGTTACTGTGAGTATGGACCATCAAATACACCTGAAACTAAACTAACAATATCCAGAAATAAAAGTTCCCTAATACGGAGCTACACTGTGTATTATCTCAGTAGCTGATAGAGAAGGGATACCTGAGTAAGCTGAAGGTGGAATATCCCTTTAATATGCAGGGACAGGAAGTCAGGTGTGCATAGAATAAGTGATTCCCCACATGAAATACCTTTGTATTACAAGATATAGTTTATACACAACCCCGTCTTAGGCTGAGTACACACTACAACATTTTCTGACCAATGTGTTATCCACAACGATTGTACCTACGACTGTTCTGATCAGTCGTCCGATTCATACGTTTTAAACGATTTTTGCATGAGTTAGTGTGCGGGCTGTGTTTTCTGTCTATCGTAACCTCATCTCAAAAGATTGTTGCTCCATATACACTGAAGCGATATATGGCCTCTCGGAAGCATTATGCTACATAAATTTAAATAAAGCCCATTATTCCTATTTGATTGATGTTTTGACACGGCACCACGTGGGAGACGTAGAAACAACATAATACATTTAGATATACACACCCAGAAAGGAGTCGCTGTTTGAAGAACTATCGACAGTTGGTCGTGATTTTGTACACACTGCAGCGCTTTAACAACCAAATGAATCGACGTTCAGTACTTTGGAACGACTATCATTCATCGTTTAAGTATACTCACTAATGCAATATAGGCCCGAACAGTCGTTTATTGTGTGATTGGCCAAATAGTCGTCTAAAAACCCGGTCTTATTGTGGATTTATATGTACTGATACTTAGTACAATGAAATGAGATTGTATACGGAGGTCTTATCTCCTCGGTCAGTCATTGATCCCATTAGGACACTTATAGAGCGAGTCTGTAATACAGGTGGATAATATCCCTGTGATAAGTGTGAGATTACTATTAGTCTCCATATTGTACAGATATTATATTAACATAGATCCTGGATCTCAGTTTCTGATATCTTTTTCCTCCCTCTCTTCCAGTTAAAGAACCTAACGGGACTGAACCAACGTCGGTAAAGGTTCATATCCGCCTTTGTAGTCCTGCTTGCACCTTATTATATGTATTAAATGTATTGTACATCGCTCGCTGTCCCGTGTATTTTTCTGCGAGGGCAGAAATGCGTCCATCTCACAACTTTGTACACTTAGTACAAGTTGGGAGTTCAGGGAATGGACCACTGCACCTTATAGTAGTGCTAAAAATGGGATTTCTGTCCTTACGTTAAATTCTTTTCTCTGTGTATCATTGGAGGACACTGTAAGCCCAGCGGACAGAACAAAGGGAGAAAAGAGATGGGTTTATCTTGTGGCGGTCGTCTTGCTCTGGTACTGGTAGGGTTAATTCCCAACATGGTTGCATTACTGGAGCTAGGTGTCGTGTGTAAAATAATGAAATGTATTTTATAAAAATATATTTTGAATGTGCACTGTGGGGCTGGGAGAGTAACCACCATGCAGAACCAAAAGGGTTAATTCTGGCAGTTAATTCACATGCAGGCTGCATGAATCATCCTGGATTGGTTAACTGGGCAGAGGCTGGATTACCTCCTGCCAGGTTGTGTGCTTTAAACTGTATAAAACGATCTCTGTTGTCCATGTAAAATATATATCATCTGTACTTCTGGATTATCACTAGTATGTAAGGTCGTTGAGCAATAAACCAACACTGTGCCTGAGGCCTAATGCCTGCTGTATCATGTGACCAAGAGATAAGAGCTCTGATCCATTCCCCTCGCTGCACTGTGATAAATCCAGCATCTCTGCCTTTAAGAGTCATTAAGGATAAAAAATCAGTAACTTTGCACCTGGACACAACCATGTTGCATTGGAGGGGGGGGGGGGGGGTAAATGTAAAATGTGGGGACAGATTTATAGTTGGGGTAGGGCCTGTCCTAGATCAACTTTACATTTCAGTATAAATATAAAGTATTTGTGTGCTAGATGAAACACAGCCAGTATTTATCTTATGTGGAAAGTAATAAACTAATCTGCACCTTACATTTACTCCTTTTTTTGCTTTACTTTCCTTAATGACTCGGGCCCTCAGTGTCCACGCTCTTCCTGCTACCAAGCAGTCTTTATCCATAGAAAGCGGTCCGGAGGTACCTGCCATTCCATAGCAAAGAGGTGATGCAGCAGCTATACCAGCTACCAAGGAGTAAGCTGTTCCAGATGCTGGTGGTAGCAGCCGTATCCTACAACTATTGCGCAGTTGTCATTCGCAAGTCAGCGAGTGTCTGGTGACAAGTGACACCAGTAGGATAGGTCAGTAACAGTCTGTTACTGACGATGAGAAAACAACCCAGATAAACTGTAGAAAAGCCCCCCCAGACTGGGAGGCAAAGTAAGTCCATCCGGTCACAAGAGAATACTGCTATGAAAGAAGAACAGAAAAGTTAACAAGGAACAGAAATAAGAGCGTAAAGGGAGGGCTCCATTGGACTTGGAGAAAAAGAAGCACTCACCGACCTGGTGGAATGTGTTGTCACATTTTGAGGAACAGGCTTACCTGCCCCAATGTAAGCCTGGCAAATGAATACAGTAAATGACCTGGCAGTGGTCTGCTTAGAGGCCAACCAGCCTCTCGTGGGCATCTTAGAGGACTAAGAGGTCATTTTTACTGCAGAAAGTGCTCTCTTTATTCTCTGGACTTGGTCAGGGATTTAAGGACCTCAGGTAGGTATCGCCAGCCACCAGAATGACCAGGACGGCGTCTCTCTTCAAGACCCTCTGCACCATGGCCAACAGAGGGAACGGATAACAGGTGGAACCGCCAGGGAACGGACATGGTGTCTACAGATACCCGCCGAGGATTTCTTGCCTTGGAACAGAAGAGATCCACCTTGTGCTTCAACAGAGACTCCATCATGTCGACCTCTGGTTGACCACACCTGTTCAGGATCTGGATGCAGAAACCATTCACTGGGGTAAAGAGTCTGCCTGCTACGAAAATCGGCCTCCCAATTCTACACCCCTTGGATGATTTTTTTGGCCCATTGAAAGATCCTGTACTCTTGCATGTGTAGAGGACTCCTCGTGCCACCCTGGTGAATGAGGTATGCCACCGCCATGGCATTATCTGACTCTCTTCACTGCTTTGCTGTGAGAAAATGTTCCGCACTGACCAGAGCGCAGAACACCACTCGCACATTGGATCTTGAAGACATACAGCTCCCAACCCCGAAGGCTGGCATTCGTCATCACTAAGGTCCAATCCTAGAATGAGAATGGCCGACACTTGCAGAGATTTTTCTTCTGCAGCCACCAAAGTAGCAACTGATGCAACCTTGGGGAAAGAGGAAACACCTGACTGGAAAGGTTCAGGTGAGACCTGTTCCATTTTCAGACGAGTTCCAGCTGAAATTCCCTCGCATGAATCTGAGCAAACTGGATATCCACAAAAGTCGATACCATCTTGCCCAGAGCCTTCATGCAGAAGTGTACCGAAGTCTCTCTGAAAGCCAACTGAGTCATTATCTTTTGTAAGGCCTAAATCTTGTCTGGTGGTACGAGCACCCTCTGTTTATGGGTGTCGTAGAGGAGACCCAAAAAAATAATCATCTGCTGAGACGGAATCAATTTTGACTTCTTGAAGTTTAGAATTCTGCCATGGGATTTTGGGGTCTGCGCCTTCACCTCAACATGGAATAAAAGCACTGCTGGTGACTCCAGATAGGGAATGATAGTCACTCCATCTGCCCTCAAGAGCCGCCATGATCTTAGTGAAGACCCGTGGTGAGACCAAAAGTAATAGCCCTGAACTATTAATGTTCTGATTGAACAACAAATCTGAGAAGGGACTGATGACCTTCCCAGATGGGAAGATGTAAATCCATGTTCTAAATGGCCAGAGCTACCAAGAACTCGTTCCGTTCCATGTTGTGAATTACCAACTTCTAGGATCCAATCTTGAATTTGGTCGCCCACAACTGGGCGCTCAAAAATTTCAGGTTCAAGATCGTTCTGAATGTTGGATTTTTAAACCAGGAACAGGTTCGAATAAAAACCTCTTTGAAAGTCTGGAACTGGATGGCCTATCGCAGAGTAGGACGTTTTGTCCGACTTGTGGAAAACCCTGTATTAAAGAACTGTTTGGGATACTTTAAAAGATCTATCATGTATCCCCTGTCCATGATTCCCCTCACTCAGACATCTGTGGTGGACAGAAACCACGGATCCCGGAAGAGGCGTAGACGGGCTCTCACCACAGCAGATCCTGGGTGGACAGAATCCTCTTCATGCAGACTGCTTTTCGACAGTCTTGGCTTTGGAATGCATAGCAGAATAGTCCTACTGTCCATGCTGAAAACCACTACCAGGGGTAAATGACTGCCCTCTGGAGTGCTGATCCCTTGACCTACCGGTGAAGCAAAACCTGGACACCTTAGCTTTTGAAGCATTAACTAGATGGTAAACACTTTTTCCTCCTGTCGCCTGGCTAATAATAAAAATGTCAAGAAACTGCAGAGACAGAGATTGTGCCCCAATCAATCCTGCGTCCAGGGCTGCCTCCTCTAGATACTCCAAGGGTCTCTGAATCTGCTTTATGAAAGGTAGCAATTCAGATCCTGACTTTGCAGCTACCCAAGCCCTCTGAGAAAATGAATTTAGGGATGCTCTCGGCCTTCAGGTCTGTACCAACTTAAACGTGGCTGCATTGGGGATGGTAGTTGTCTTAGAAAAACGCACAACAGGCACATCCACATTAGGAGGTGATTCCCATTTACTGATATCTTCAGAGCGAAGAGGATAACAGGACTGCAACCTACCTGGAACTTCCACTCTCATGCGTTCCAAGCCTTACCCAGCAAATCATCCAGCTGGGAGGTAGACTGAAAACAAGTCTCACTTACTGCCATCTCTGCAATGTCTAGCACCTGGCACACAGGACATATCAGCTCTTATATCCCCTGACGGTCAGTGGTGACTTGCTCCCCAAAGAAGGAGTCCTCCACATCTGACCCAGCAAGTACCTCGCCCTCCTGGGAAGAATGTTCATAATCTGCCACTACCCTCCCTAACTAACGTGATGAAGAAGGTATAGCGGATTCCAACATCCTCTCAGGCCCTGTACTGAAGTCATTAGACCTCTGAGACTGTCCCTTAAGGCCCGCATGACCTACGGGTACTGAATCCACCTGACTCCCTAAGGAGGCCGTGGGAACCTGGGAAAGTACTAACTGAACAATCACAGCCATAGAGTTGGCTAGAGACCTAGCCCAGGCAGGCTCCACCATGTCAGAACCACATTGGCACCCAATAGAGTGTCCATGCCTGGGCGTCCAGAAGGCAATTTAGCGTTACAGCCAGCACAGGTAAACTTTGTAATAGAAGTTACCACAGCCTTAGCCCTCAAGGATCTCTCCCTATCTGACATGATAGACACAGAGGAAAAAATACAATAAAAGGACAGAAGTAGCACAAACACCTCCCCCAGGGCCCAGAACTGGATTGGTAGTTGTCCTGATAGACAGCCCCCTCCACCAATCCAGTACCTAGCAGCATTCAGACATCAGGGGCTAGGGGGCAGGAGGGCATCTGCTCCCCTGGCCGATCCCATAGTGGGCTCCCCTAGGCTGGGTCACTGGGCATCCTCCATTTTTTTTCTGTTAAAATGTTCCTTAGGTCTGTAAGGAAACTTATTTCTTCAAATAATTTCATTTACTATTACGTCTTCATTAACTTTGTCAGATTTTGCTGAACCTTTTTATTGATGAAATTGTTTTAGAACACACTGTTAATTAGGATTGCTTGAGATAAATGGGTTGGTTCTGATGTGTTCATAGGATGATTCCCAGAATGACCTATTGAGCCAATGGTTAATTTTGAATAGACCAATCATAATAAAGATAAGAGAAATGTTTCAACAAAGTAGAGTCAGTCAGGTGAAAGTCTATTTGTGTAGAGTAAAATATGAATTTCACTACCTGTATGCCGTGTAAATCATATTCTGTGTATACGACGCCTTACACTTATAGTGGCGAATCGAGGGAGGCAAGGATTGTACAAGCGTAGGGCAAGTACAGTAAGGGCGCGTTCAAGTAAATGAGGGGTTAATACACAATTAGCTAATCATCGTCATTGCTTGTTGCCAGCCCTAATGCAAAATATACTCCTCTTTATAGACTTATCTGTGTATTTTTCCATGTCTAATAGAGTCACATTTATGTAAACACATCCTAACTGTATCCTCCCCTGGTGTAGCAAAATGAATGTCAACAATACCCAAAAATCTGCATAAGGACATAAGCACACTAAGGCTGGGTACGCACTGAAGAATTTTCCGACCGACGTTACCTCAAACGATTGTATCTACGACTGAAGGTCCGATCAGTTTGATGATTCATCCATACACACTGACACGATTTACCTTCAGATCTGTGCTCTTCATCTGGTCCTCTAGTCTTCAGAGAATGACAGCACAATATTCATTCATTCATTACTGTCGCATTGTCACACTGTCGTTCTAGCTATCCATATGTCCTAACGAATTTCATTAGCTTCTGTGACTCTGAAACTAAACATTCTGTCTCAGAATGATCAAACTAATTATTCCGTCTACAGAACTCTCTACATTTATTCACCAGGAGATTCATCACTAGCATCGGCTGAAAAGAGCCCGACTCTGTAAACTCTATGGAGATCTTCAGCATGAGTGCGTACACACTACGTGATCTACATGGTGATTGGACGGAAAATACTAAACAGTACGACCAACCAAATGAAACGATGATCGGCACTTTGGGACGCCTTTCGACCATCGTGTCACTATACACATTAACCCGACTTCCGACCGAACAGTCGTATGTCGGCTGATTTGCCCGATTATTGGATAAAAACGCTCCAGCGTATACCCAGCCTAATTTTTGGAAATGATTAATAATATTTAGCATAGTGATTCCAAGGTTGCATTTGAGCTGATCATGACATCTAATAGAACTCTTCAACCAGGTAGGTCACGCTGTTGCCGAATCCTGTGGCCAATCTCAATGCAGCTGGGGTTTTAAAACTTTTAAAATTAATAAACGGCTTTACAATATTTATAAAGATATAACCCTTGCAAAATACAGTGTACCAGGAAGAAAGCTTTATACATCTTCCTTTTTACTTGAAGTTGTGTAAATCTGAGTTTAATACTGTCAGTAGCCCCAATATCTTGTTTCCCTTGGCTGTAAGGAGATCTGGTTTAACGTCTAGCCCATATGACTGATTATACCGGAATTTTTCAGTTTTCCGCAATTCTCTACAATGCTCCTGACAAACTTACTTATCCAGATCTCTGGTCTGAATTTCTTTTTTCTGGTAATAAAACTAATCCCTGGATACTCTGCATGTCCGTCAGAAAAGGTAGCACCCAAAGCTGCAAGTATAGAGCAAATAAGCAAATGCTCCTTTGTGATGTCTTGCATCCATTTTTACAGGAAGAGCACAAATTAGCCCCTCTGGCTTTCTTTCCTCTCATATTGTGCTCACATACAAAAATCAGTTTATATTTCCCCAGAAGGAGAGAGGTCAGGGAGGAGAGGTAGATTTAGGTGTCTTCTGCATAGAGGAGGTATTAGAGGCTGAAGGAACATATTAGGTCACCAAGAGATAATATGTAAAGAAAGAAAAGCAGAGGACCAAGAACAGAACCTTGAGGAGTCTTGAGCCGTGACAAATAGTGTGAGTGGAGGGGAAGATGTGTCAGCAGTAGAGACACTGAAAGAGCATTCCGAAAGTTAGGAGGTGACCCAGAAGATACAATGTCACAAAGGTCAAGGCTGTGAAAAGTGTGCAGGAGAAGAGGGTTGTCAGCTGGATCAAAATGAACAGGTCAAGGAGGATGAGTATGGAGAAGTGATCCTTTGACTAAGTTGTGAGCAGATCATTGGTTGCTTTAGTGAGGGCAGTCTCAGTGGACAATATGTTATGCTGACGGCCTTGTCATAAATGTACAGCACTAGCGGTAGAGGTCTTCTCCTGTATCAGCCGCCTTTCCTGTAGAGCTAGACACTCTCACAGGAACTTGGATTCCCCCAGGTCTTACTGTATGTAGTGCAAGTTTATGAGCAACACACAGCGGACAGGTAGGAGGAGCTAATCCGGATGTTAGCGAATAGTCAGTAGATGGGCCAGGATCAGGGTTCAGTAGCAGATAGTCAGGGACTGGCACCTGGGTCAGGGCTGGGGGCAGAACAGGATATCCAGGAAACGGGTCCAGAGTTCAGGGCAGCAAGCAAGAAAGTGGAGTCCAAATACTAGCCAAGGGTCACAACGGGAGATCAATACAAACAGCAACTGAGTACAGGGGAAACGCAGGAACACAGAGCAGGTCAGCAACCAGGGGGTCCAGAAGCTATAACCAGCAGGGAGGCTAAGCCCTCTCTGCCTTAAATACTAAAAGCGACCAATCAAGATCCATGGTAAGTCTCACATGATTAGCCCCAGGGGCTGCTTAATTAGTATGTAAGAAATGCGCACGCACCAGACTGCACTCTTGTCAGGGTGCGCCACAATCTAATTAAACTAAAACCCTGATGCAACACTGGTTACAAACAAAATAAAGTGCAATAAAAAAAAATCTGAAAGGGGACTTGAAATTGAGGCTAAAACTTACTGATACTATGACTTAACCTGGCGGTTCACAAACTGTGCGCCGCGGCTCCCAGGGGTGCCGCGGCGCTGTCACGGGTGCCGCGGGCCAGCCATACAAAAAAAAAGAACACAGAAACTTACCAATCCGTCGGGTGCCGGGACCCAGCAGCCTCCTCTCTCCCGCAGCAGCTGTCACTGAATATCGACGTCAGTAACAAGCTGCTGGGAGAGAGGAGGCTGCTGGGTCCCGGCGCCCGACGGATTGGTAAGTTTCTGTGTTTTTTGAGTTTTTTTATGGCTGGCGCGGTGCAGAGTGAGAGGGATCGTGACAGAGGAGGAGAGCAGAGGATGGTGACAGATGGCAGAGGAGTAGGAGAAATGGCAGAGGAGGGGGACAGAGAGCAGAGGATGGTGACAGAGCAGAGGAGGGGGACAGAGAGCCGAGGAGGGGGACAGAGAGCAGAGGATGGGGACAGAGAGCCGAGGAGGGGGACAGAGAGCAGAGGATGGGGACAGAGAGCAGAGGGGGGGACAGAGAGCAGAGGATGGGGACAGAGAGCAGAGGAGGTGGACAGAGAGCAGAGGATGGTGACAGAGAGCAGAGAATTGGGACAGAGAGCAAAGGAGGAGGACAGAGAGCAGAGGATGGTAACAGAGAGCAGAGGAGGAGGACAGAGAGCAGAGGAGGAGGACAGAGAGCAGAGGATGGTGACAGAGAGCAGAGGATGGTGACAGAGAGCAGAGGATGGTGACAGAGAGCAAAGGAGGAGGACAGAGAGCAGAGGATGGTGACAGCGGGGCAGAGGAGGGGGACAGAGAGCAGAGGATGGTGACAGAGCAGAGAAGGATGACAAAGAGCAGAGGAGGAGGACAGAGAGCCGAGGAGGGGGACAGAGAGCAGAGGATGGTGACAGAGAGCAGAGGAGGAGGACAGAGAGCAGAGGATGGTGACAGAGAGCAGAGGAGGAGGACAGAGAGCAGAGGATGGTATCCGAGAGCAGAGGATGGTGACAGCGGGGCAGAGGAGGGGGACAGAGCAGAGGATGGTGACAGCGGGGCAGAGGAGGGGGACAGAGAGCAGAGGAGGAGGACAGAGAGCAGAGGATGGTGACAGAGCAGAGGAGGAGGACAGAGAGCAGAGGATGGTGACAGAGAGCAGAGGAGGAGGACAGAGAGCAGAGGATGGTGACAGAGCAGAGGAGGAGGACAGAGAGCAGAGGTTGGTGACAGCGGGGCAGAGGAGGGGGACAGAGAGCAGAGGATGGTGACAGCGGGGCAGAGGAGGGGGACAGAGAGCAGAGGATGGTGACAGAGAGCAGAGGATGGTGACAGAGCAGAGGAGGAGGACAGAGAGCAGAGGAGGGGGACAGAGAGCAGAGGATGGTGACAGAGAGCAGAGGAGGGGGACAGAGCAGAGGATGGTGACAGAGAGCAGAGGAGGAGGACAGAGAGCAGAGGATGGTGACAGAGCAGAGGAGGAGGACAGAGAGCAGAGGATGGTGACAGAGAGCAGAGGATGGTGACAGCGGAGCAGAGGAGGGGGACAGAGAGCAGAGGATGGTGACAGAGAGCAGAGGATGGTGACAGAGCAGAGAAGGAGGACAGAGAGCAGAGGATGGTGACAACGGGCAGAGGATGGGGACAGCGGGCAGAGGAGGGGGGACAGCATGACAGAGCAGAGGAGGGGGGACAGCGTGACAGAGGGCAGAGGGGGCAGAGTGCCTGAGGGCAGAGTGTCTGGATGCCAGGGCCGGACTGGCCATCTGGCACTCCTGGCAAATGCCAGAAGGGCCGATGGCTGAATCATACTTGCCAACTCTCCCGGAATGTCCGGGAGACTCCCGCATTTTGCGAGAGTCTCCCGGACTCCCGGGCGAGTGTGGCAATCTCCCGAATTCTGCCCACTTCCTAGTGAAGTGGGCAGAATTAGATCCCAAACGCCGCGATTCCCGATGA
Source organism: Mixophyes australis (assembly GCA_036250195.1). Lineage (NCBI taxonomy): Eukaryota > Metazoa > Chordata > Amphibia > Anura > Limnodynastidae > Mixophyes > Mixophyes australis. The sequence continues at coordinate 406,603 of JAVHZZ010000010.1, forward strand.
ATCGCGGCGTTTAGCCCCGCCCCCCGCTGTCAAATGACGCAATTTGCGTCATGTCGTCACAGGGGGCGGGGCCGCCCCCTCACGCCCCCCTCCACTGGCTGGCTCCCGGAAGAGAGCTGAAGAAAGTAGGTAAGTATGGGCTGAATGGGCCGGTGCAGGGAGCAGCCGAAGCAGGGGTAGATTGGCCACTACTTTCTTCCAGATTTCGACAGCTTACAAGTTAGGGCACGCCCCCTCACAACATACGTCAGGAACAGGAAACTGTGCGTTCCACTGTGGAACACATGTCAGAGCTCTGATCGTTTTCACATTTCTCAGCTACAAGAAAACCAAACAAACAACTGCACCTAGTTCAGATGGAACCAAAATTTCCTACTACTGTTTCCCTCCAGACTGCAATTAAGGATACACCTGTCATACACTGCCGAAGAATGAGGGAAACTACTGGAGCTGTTTGTCGGTGGTTGCGACTAAATCCCCTTCGGCTTAGGTACCTGGTACATACACTGCATGGGAAATAGCCCACTCAGTGTGAGCCGGCTAAATCCCTTTCACCACAGGTACCCGGTACCTACACTGCATGGGAAATAGCCCACTCAGTGTGCGCCAGCTAAATCCCCTTCACCGAAGGTACCCGGTACCTACACTGCATGGGAAATAGCCCACTCAGTGTGAGCCAGCTAAATCCCCTTCGGCTTAGGTACCCGGTACCTACACTGCATGGGAAATAGCCCACTCAGTGTGAGCCGGCTAAATCCCCTTCACCACAGGTACCCGGTACCTACACTGCATGGCAAATAGCCCACTCAGTGTGAGCCAGCTAAATCCCCTTCGGCTTAGGTACCCGGTACCTACACTGCATGGGAAATAGCCCACTCAGTGTGCGCCAGCTAAATCCCCTTCACCACAGGTACCCGGTACCTACACTGCATGGGAAATAGCACACTCAGTGTGCGCCAGCTAAATCCTCTTCGGCTTAGGTACCCGGTACCTACACTGCATGGGAAATAGCCCACTCAGTGTGAGCCGGCTAAATCCCCTTCACCGTAGGTACCCGGTACCTACACTGCATGGGAAATAGCACACTCATTGTGAGCCGGCTAAATCCCCTTCACCGAAGGTACCCGGTACCTACACTGCATGGGAAATAGCCCACTCAGTGTGAGCCGGCTAAATCCCCTTCACCACAGGTACCCGGTACCTACACTGCATGGTAAATAGCACACTCAGTGTGAGCCGGCTAAATCCCCTTCACCACAGGTACCCGGTACCTACACTGCATGGTAAATAGCACACTCAGTGTAAGCCGGCTAAATCCCCTTCACCGAAGGTACCCGGTACCTACACTGCATGGGAAATAGCACACTCAGTGTGAGCCGGCTAAATCCCCTTCACCGTAGGTACCTGGTACATACACTGCATGGGAAATAGCCCACTCAGTGTGCGCCGGCTAAATCCCCTTCACCGAAGGTACCTGGTACCTACACTGCATGGGAAATAGCACACTCAGTGTGAGCCGGCTAAATCCCCTTCACCGAAGGTACCTGGTACCTACACTGCATGGGAAATAGCCCACTCAGTGTGGGCCGGCTAAATCCCCTTCACCACAGGTACCTTTGGCCCCCTGCTGGCCGGGTCATGTATGGGAAGGGGATTTAGCCTGCTCTGTGTGAGCCAGCTAAATCCCCTTCAGTGTAGGTACCTGGTACAATGACTGTATGGGGAAATAGATTTAGCCGGCTCTTAGCCACACTTGTACTGTCTTATATTACTGAGGTTGTTTTTGGTGATCAGTACTAAATAACATGAAAATGGATAGTATAATATGTGCATTTTGTCTTGAATTTGTTTCCAAATCACCTGAAAAAATAATATTTATTTAGCCATTTATTTTTTATTAATAAAATGTACATATTGGGACAACATTTTAAGTTAATTTCTCTTGTGGTTACTTATTACTGATTTATATGGATGTTTAGAGATCTAAAAACAAGATAATTTTAGAGTGAGAAATAGAGAAACTGAAGATACAGGGTCATAAATTGGAAGTAACCGCAAGAAATGCAAACTGAAAGGTCAACTCAAAGTAAAGGATAATGTGTAGATATCAGCCCATGAGAAAAGTTATTTACAATTATTATTCTATGCTAGAACCTTAATGCACATTAGCATGCATTAGACATATATAAAGAGCCCCCCTCTCCCTTGCTATTCACAGAAATTGTTTTCACTAGCAGACAATTATAGTTGCCAGCTCATTTGTTTGGTGTTACTTAGTATTCTCTGTCTGGTGTATATAGATTTGCTGACAGGAGTTGACTATTATACTTGTATGCTTTGTAGTGGATGCTTTAGGTTATGTTTTAATCATACTTGCCCACTCTCCCGGATTGTCTGGGAGACTCCCTAATTCTGCATAGATCTCCCGGGTTGGTTTTCCCGCATCCTGTCACTTCCTAGTGAAGTGGGCAGGATGGGGTCCTCTATAACGTGAGTCACAGCAAACCGCGTAATGTAGGCTTTGCCACCTGGGTCATATTGACACGGCTGCATAAATGTATCGTTGGGGGCAGTATCAAAATGACAGGATTCCTGCCTCCCCTCCATCCTCACACTTAACCATCCCTCCAAGATATGTTCAGATTTTAGTGTTAACATTTTAAGTTAAAAAGTACTTGGATATACCCAGGGTGTATATTTTGCTCAAGGGGTACATTATTAACCACGATGTGTCTGGTGACTCCCCCAGTCATTGGCTCCTGCCTATGTACTAGGATACCACATCTCTATCCTTAATCCTACTGGAACCATACTGAAGAAGGGCACTGGGAGTAGGTATAGCAATTATCATAACAAGAGCGCAGAATGCTGAACAATGTAACTAAGGCAGACAAGAGGAGGAATGATTCTGAGGATGCCCTATCACAGTAAAATCTTATATATAAAAATCATTGATCTGCTTGTCTGCCCAGTTATGCATTCAGACACCCCTGCACCGATTGGGATAAACCAAACGCGAGATGGTCCAGGTTTTATGGAGGTTACGGTCCCAGTAGAACCTCCTGTTGCTGTACGCTGGGAAGAACTTTGACCTGACGAACCTGTTCCGGACCTTCCACTAGATGGATTTCAATGACATTTAATATAAAACAAAAACCGAGACTGCTCAGCCACCTAATGGGTGTGTTGGAAGACCCGCTAAGCTTCTAATTATTTTGAAATGGTTGACAGTTACTTCCAACTCATTAATAACTTGAAGATTTAAACCCAGGCAACGCCGGGTACTTCAGCAAGTAATTAATAAAAGAGGATCTTTATTCTTAATATTATTTGCATAATTATCTTTCTTTCAATGCCACAGATTTTGTCTCTCAGCACTTATTGTGGAGGACACAACTTGCAATGAAAATTAGAGTGCACCATATTTGTGCACGGCAAATTTAGATTCACACACACATAACTTAAATTTACCTGCAGTGAAAAGAGATGTAGTTAGTGGCACACTGTACAACTAAGAGCCGGTGGGATTATGATGGATCAATTGCAAATCGCATTACAAGTTACTTCTTGTTGATATAGCTGCAAAACTAAGTTTATTATGCAGGGACCTTTCTTATAATCAGATGTGGTGCAATAGACGTGGTGCTAGATGCATTTTTTTAATCCAAAAATTGGGACATTTTGAACTCAGAACAACTGTGAATATATAATGATTGTCAGGCTAAAATTAAATGTAGGCATTCAATAAAAAATCCTAATAGTGGAGATGTTGGCAATCAGATTCTAGCTGTCATTTTGTAGAATGTACTAAATAAATGATAACTAGAATCTGATTGGTTGCTTTAGAAACTACATATCCACTCTTTCAAAGCCACACTTTAATGAATATACCCCCATGAGTGTGCTGGTCCAGGTAGCTGCCTGGATCAGTCAACCCCTCATGGGTCCTCCCTCCATTGCTGGGGTAGGGGGGGGGACCTTGGTTGGCATAGCAATTACATGTAAAATACAGACTTGATATACTAAAAATTGAGATGTTTTTGAGAAAGTATAGCAGGCAAAACAACAATAAAGATGTAGTAATTTTAATGGTGAAATACATAATTAGTATATAACAACCCTTACCTCTCAAATATACAAAAAAGTTGCTTTCAGTAGGTTTTGTTTACATCCCATTATGTATTTCTTACAAAATATTCAATTATACAATATATTACAAAGTTCAGCTGTCTGTAGTATGTAACAGCACACAGAAATGTCTGATAACGTTTACATAACAATATCAGGTAATATAATCCAATTGCTGGTCCTCATAACAAGCGTCAACATAACTATCACTTTGATTTAAAATCATAAGGCATTATCAGGTGGGATAACAACATGAAGTTCGAGAGTAGAAATAAAATAATAAACTGTCTCTAATAGGTTTCTTGCTTTCTCCTTCGTTACCATCGCTTGATCAACGGACACTGTAAAAAAGAAAACCCATAACAGTCCGCTCCAGAACGTGTCCTTTTACCCTCTGGAGCACAGCTCTGGGAGAAGTAAGTCACAAACACCATGTGAACTGTTCGTTAAACCGCTGAGTTTTCAGCAGGGTACTGCAGTTAGAGACGATACTTGACAGACAGACATTCTGTAAAGATTTTCAGGGGCAGCATTCAAGAAGGGTCGTAGTCCTGAGAGCGGAGGTAACCTGGGGGGGGGGGGGGGGGAGTGTCAGTGTGAGCAGAGGGCTGGTATGTACAGAGATTGTGAGAATAGATATAACAAGTGAAAATGGATTGGACAACACCAAATACGTTTGTAGTGAAAAGATAATTAAAATGGAAGACAATAGGATTTATTATTATTATTATTATCATTTATTTGTTGGGCGCCACAAGATTTCCGCAGCGCCGTACACAGTGCAAACAGTAGTACAAAACGGGTGACAAAGTACAGAACAATAAACACAAAGTACCAATGCTTCAGGAACTCCAGGGAGACATATGGAGTAAAGACAGAGCAGAACCACTGGTGTGGAGACAGGAGGGGAGGGGGGCCCTGCTCATAAGAGCTTACATCCTAAGGGAGGGTGAAACAAAAACAGGCAAGAAAGGGCACCAGTGAGGCAGGGGGAGAGAAGAGAGGGGCCAGGGGAGAGAGGGAGAACGAGAAGTGTGGATGAGGAGTTAGGTGGTTGGTCGGCTTTAAGGAAGAAGTGGGTTTTAAGTGCCAGTTTGAAGGAGCACAGAGTAGGGGAGAGATGGATTGAGCGAGGGAGGTCGTTCCAGTGAAGGGGAGCAGCTCGGGAGAAGTCCTGGGTTCTAGAGTGGGAATAGGTGATCAGAGTGGAGGAAAGGTGACGGTTATTGGCCGAGCGCAGGGAGCGGACCGGAGTGTGAATGGTGAGGAGGTTCGAGATATAGGGGGCAGTAGATTGGGAGAGAGCTTTGTAAGTGGTGGTGAGGAGTTTGAAAAGGAACCTGTAGGGGAAGGGGAGCCAGTGTAGGGCGTGGTAGAGAGGGGAGGCAGAGGAGGAGCGGTGTGAGAGAAAGAGGAGTCAAGCAGCCGCATTGAGAACAGAGCGGAGGGGGGCGAGATGGGAGAGGGGGAGACCAGTGAGGAGAAGGTTGCAGTAGTCGAGGCGGGAGATGATGAGTGAGTGGATGATTGTTTTGGTAGCATCTTGAGAAAGGAAGGGCCGGATGCAGGCGATGTTGCGCAGTTGGAAGCGACAGGCCTGGGCAAAGGATTGGACGTGGGGGGCAAAGGAGAGAGAGGAGTCAAGGGTGACACCCAGGCATCGGATTTGGGTGACAGAGGAGATGGTAGTGTTATTGACAACGATAGAGAGGTTGTGGAGGGAGGGAAGACAATAAGTTCAGTTTTAGAGATATTGATTTTGAGAAAGTGCGAGGACATCCAGGAGGAGATGGCAGAAAGGCAGTCAGATACTCGAGAGAGGAGGGTGGAAGAGAGATCAGGAGAAGAGATGTAGAGTTGGATGTCGTCAGCATAAAGATGATACTGAAGACCAAAGGAGGTGATAAGAGCACCGAGGAAGGAAGTGTAGCGCGAAAAGAAAAGGGAGCCCAGAACAGAGCCCTGGGGGACGCCAACTGGGAGAGGGGTGGGGGTGGAGGAGGAGCCAGACATGGAGACAAACATGCGGTTGGCGAGGTAAGAGCAGAACCAGGCATGGACTGAGCCAGAGAGGCCAAGAGAGAGAAGAGTTTGCAGAAGGAGGGGCTGATCCACGGTGTCAAAGGCTGCGGAGAGGTCAAGGAGGAAGAGTATGGAGAAGTGACCCTTGGATTTGGCTGAAAGGAGGTCATTGGTAACTTTGGCCAGGGCAGTTTCAGTGGAGTGGAGGGGGCGGTAATCAGATTGGAGAGGGCCGAGGAGGGAATAGTCTGAGAGGTATCTGGTGAGGCGACAGCAGACTATCCGTTCAAGTAATTTGGAGGCGTAGGTGAGAAGTGAGATGGGGCGATAATTGGCAAGGAAGGTGGGGTCAAGATTGGGATTTCAGTAGAAGCGTAATTAATGATGGAGAGTAGAGAGGTTATTCTTGCAGAGGCTATTTGAATAGATTGTAGAGGACCAAGATATCATTGCTGCAAGATGGAGGCTGCAGCAGCCTGGACAGTATGTAGTACAGTATGGAGTATAGTGTAGGGACCAGTCATACGGACATTTTAAGAAATCCTAGAAGTTCACCGTAGCTCTACACCCTCTATACCACTCTCCAGATAGGCCTTTAATTTATATTTAACCCTGGGTGGGCAGTACACCATCATGCCAATTTCTTATCAGCACACTTGGTGACTGGGGGCCTAGCAGACGAGAGAAACAAAAGGAGAGAACATGGGCACCTGAGCTTTTGGTACATTAACAGGAAGGAAAGCACTTTTTCCTCCTGTCGCCTAACTAATAATATTGACTAGCTACGGCCCAAACAGGACACCCACAGAAAAAGGAAGTGACTCAAGAGTCTTCTTAGACTCCATATCACGTTCCAAGGACTAAAGCCAGAGAGTCCAACAAGCCAAAATCACAGAGGCAGATATCCATGCCCCAATCAATCCATTGGCCAGGCCTATCTCTCCCAAATACTCTGTAGCTCTCTGAATCTGCAATTCAGAGCACTGATTGACAGCTAAGAAGCCCTCAATAAGCTGCTCGAACCAGCATTTCACAACATTGGGGCTTACCTATACCCAGTATCCCCCATCTGACCCAGGCCCCTTAAGGAAACATGAAGCCTGCCCCAACATAAAGAGGTACCCATTCCTGTGGCCCACAGCAACTTGATAAACCTATCTTCCAGCACTGTGTTGGGAAAGGTTAACACTCAGTCTTGCTGACCTACAGAGCAGCCCACTAATAAAGAATATGCCCTGCCACGCTGGGCAATTCATCTAAACTGAAGGCCTAACAGGAAAGGAGTATAAAGAAGTGTAAGTGAACTACTAGGATAGTGATGGCTAACCTGCCACACTCCAGGTGTTGTGAAACTACAAATCCCAGCATGCTCTGCCAGCTATCAGCTAGTTATCTACTGGCAAAGCATGCTGGGGCTTGTAGTCTCACAAAACCTGGTGTGCCATAGGTTAACCATCACTGTTCTAGGATGTCTTAAATTGCCCTTTCACCTGGTCCCAACACTGTCCTCCAATGGTTCCCGGGGTCCCGCAATGAATGCCTGAAAAATATCAAAATGTAAAAGTTATGTATAAGTGAGAAGGCAGAAGTATGTTATCTGATAAAAGTGCCTAGAAAACTGGATGTATTGTTATTTTTGTAAGATAATCTTTTATGTACGACAAAAGCAATTATACCCACGGCCTGTAATGATAACACCATCTGAGTAACATGTGACTAGATACAGTATTTTTAAAAAACAAAACCACAACATCTATGGCAATAACAGTCTCTGTATCATCTCACTTGCTGGTAAGGGTCTACTCCACTTACAAATAAAAGACGCCTCTTTTCATTTTGAAGTAAGAGCGGTGTCGGGATTGAGGCAGCGGTGCCTGTGAGGGAAAATCTGGTGGGCAGCAGTGACACACGATTGTGGGCAGGAGGCCTGTGAGGAAAGAGATAATGTAATATGTGTCATGGGGAATATCAGAGAAAAGCTGGTGAGTGTTGTCAGGGTATTGTTGGTTGAGGAGGGGCCATGTGGGGAAGAGGCTTCTCCCTCACATGCCCCTTCTGCCCACATGCTTTACTGACACATGCCCCCTGTGCCAGCGCAGCTTTCATCACACATGCCCCCTGTGCCAGCGCAGCATTCATCACACATGCCCCCTGTGCCAGCGCAGCATTCATCACACATGCCCCCTGTGCCAGCCCTGCATCCACTACACATGCCCCCTGTGCCAGCCCAGCTTTCATCACACATGCCCCCTGTGCCCTGCAGCTTCCATCACACATGCCCCCTGTGCCAGCCCAGCTTTCATCACACAAGCCCCCTGTGCCAGCGCAGCATTCATCACACATGCCCCCTGTGCCAGCGCAGCATTCATCACACATGCCCCCTGTGCCAGCCCTGCATCCACTACACATGCCCCCTGTGCCAGCCCAGCTTTCATCACACATGCCCCCTGTGCCAGCGCAGCTTTCATCACACATGCCCCCTGTGCCAGCGCAGCTTTCATCACACATGCCCCCTGTGCCAGCGCAGCTTTCATCACACATGCCCCCTGTGCCAGCGCAGCTTTCATCACACATGCCCCCTGTGCCAGCCCTGCCTCCACCACACATGCCCCCTGTACCAGCCCTGCTTCCCACCACACATGCCCCCTGTGCCAGCCCTGCATCCACCACACATGCCCCCTGTGCCAGCCCTGCATCCACCACACATGCCCCCTGTGCCAGCCCTGCATCCACTACACATGCCCCCTGTGCCAGCCCTGCATCCACCACACATGCCCCCTGTGCCAGCCCTGCTTCCCACCACACATGCCCCCTGTGCCAGCCCTGCTTCCCACCACACATGCCCCCTGTGCCCTGCATCCACCACACATGCCCCCTGTGCCCTGCATCCACCACACATGCCCCCTGTGCCAGCCCTGCATCCACTACACATGCCCCCTGTGCCAGCCCTGCATCCACCACACATGCCCCCTGTGCCAGCCCTGCTTCCCACCACACATGCCCCCTGTGCCAGCCCTGCTTCCCACCACACATGCCCCCTGTGCCCTGCATCCACCACACATGCCCCCTGTGCCCTGCATCCACCACACATGCCCCCTGTGCCAGCCCTGCATCCACCACACATGCCCCCTGTGCCAGCCCTGCATCCACCACACATACCCCCTGTGCCAGCCCTGATTCCCACCACACATGCCCCCTGTGCCCTGCATCCACCACACATGCCCCCTGTGCCAGCCCTGCATCCACCACACATGCCCCCTGTGCCAGCCCTGCATCTACCACACATGCCCCCTGTGCCAGCCCTGCTTCCCACCACACATGCCCCCTGTGCCAGCCCTGCTTCCCACCACACATGCCCCCTGTGCCCTGCATCCACCACACATGGCCCCTGTGCCAGCCCTGCATCCACCACACATGCCCCCTGTGCCAGCCCTGCATCCACTACACATGCCCCCTGTGCCAGCCCTGCATCCACCACACATGGCCCCTGTGCCAGCCCTGCTTCCCACCACACATGCCCCCTGTGCCCTGCATCCACCACACATGCCCCCTGTGCCCTGCATTCACCACACATGCCCCCTGTGCCAGCACTGCATCCACCACACATGCCCCCTGTGCCAGCCCTGCATCCACCACACATGCCCCCTGTGCCAGCCCTGCATCCACCACACATGCCCCCTGTGCCAGCCCTGCATCCACCACACATGCCCCCTGTGCCCTGCATCCACCACACATGCCCCCTGTGCCAGCCCTGCATCCACCACACATGCCCCCTGTGCCAGCCCTGCTTCCACCACACATGCCCCCTGTGCCAGCCCTGCATCTACCACACATGCCCCCTGTGCCAGCCCTGCTTCCCACCACACATGCCCCCTGTGCCAGCCCTGCTTCCCACCACACATGCCCCCTGTGCCCTGCATCCACCACACATGGCCCCTGTGCCAGCCCTGCATCCACCACACATGCCCCCTGTGCCAGCCCTGCATCCACTACACATGCCCCCTGTGCCAGCCCTGCATCCACCACACATGGCCCCTGTGCCAGCCCTGCTTCCCACCACACATGCCCCCTGTGCCCTGCATCCACCACACATGCCCCCTGTGCCCTGCATCCACCACACATGCCCCCTGTGCCAGCCCTGCATCCACCACACATGCCCCCTGTGCCCTGCATTCACCACACATGCCCCCTGTGCCAGCACTGCATCCACCACACATGCCCCCTGTGCCAGCCCTGCATCCACCACACATGCCCCCTGTGCCAGCCCTGCATCCACCACACATGCCCCCTGTGCCAGCCCTGCATCCACCACACACTCACACACACACACTAGCACCCCTTCTACTTACCTTTTTGTACACGAATGCAGCCAAGATCCGAAAGAACGGATGGCGCTCCTGTACGCCTAACACTTTGTAGCATGTGACCGCTGCGATCACATGACCCTGTAACGTCATATTGACGTGCCAGGGTACCTATGTCGAAGGGGATTTAGCCGCTACCGTTTGTCGGCAGCAATCTGTTACTGCAGGAGTGAGTCTATATGTGATTTTATCCACTCCAGAGGGGAAATATTATACCAGTAAGAAGAAATGTATTTTATCTCTCCTGCTATGGGACATTCAGACTACTTAAGTACTTGTGGCTTTATTTTTCATCAGGATTTGTTCCACCCAAATGGATTCAGAGTTTTTATCCTGTATATATTAACCTTAATGTTGCTGCATCATTTTGAAGCCTTCTGTTTATGATATAAAGATTTTGTACTTCAGTGAGGTGGTGTTTATGTTTTTATTTATATTAGCTTCATTTTATGTTTTAATATTTTATTGTGTTTAATACATTTTTATGTCATTATTATTCTTATGGTTACATCATTCAGCTATTTGGATGTTATCCTTAAGGGGGAATTTTATTTCCACAGCGCTTTCTTCTGCTTTTTGTTTGTGTTTGGTTTTCATGTATAGGGCCATGCAACAGGCCCGAGAATAGCAGCAGTGTTAATATTTATCTGGGGTATTTATCAGATCCATGTTGGCTCTTATTTATAATTCTAATATATATTTTTTATTATTTTTTGTTCTATTGTGTATTATAGCCTTGTATAGTAGCGCAGAAGTGTGTCCTTTCTATACAGCTACAAGGACTCGTGTGGACCACAAAATAGCAAGTATCTGGTACCCAGCACTTGAATTATTTTTTGGCATTTTTGGGACGTTTGTTAATACAATATAGATGGACTAAGAGACTTTCTCATTTTGATTTTGGTTTAATATTGTACATACAGTCAAAATTATATGGATTTTAGAAAACTGATGTATGGTTTTATTAGATTATTGTTTTAGGAATAAATTGTTTATTAGCTTTTTAAAAGAATTTTCCCTTTGAGCTATATATATCCAATTCTCTTATTATTTGAGAGAAAATGGTACTTGTGAATTATGTGTGTCTAACTACTCTGTTCTTGATATTTTGTGGGAGATTTGAAAAAAGCAGAACATTGGTTCCCTACAGTGGTGACCGTATAATTGGTGGTATTGCTGCAGTGTGGGGGTGGCATGGTGATAATGTTGTAGTGTTTTTTGGGGTTTAGTATTGTTAATAAGTGGGAGAGGGTATTGCTGTAGTGTGGGGGTATTGCTGATTGCTGTAATGTGGGTGGGTATTGATGTAGTATAAGTGTGTGTGTGTCGGGGGGGGGGGGGGTATACTAATAATGTATTGACATAGTATTTATTGTTGTAATGGAGGTGCTAACAATGTATTGTTGGTGGTCATTAGGAGAAATAGTCCTATTTGTTACATGTGAATACTATTGGTTCAATTTTGGAGCTGGTTGGTGGGAGTAGAGTGTTTATTAGTTTTGCAGCAACAGGGCCTATTTATTTAGGGTGAGGTGATGGGACCTTCAATTTAATGCTGGTGTGGTTTAAGGATATTTAATGTCAGGGCTGGTTTGAGGGAAATAGATCTATTTATCAAATGAGAATACTATTATTTTAATGTTGGGGCTGGAGGGAGGCCTAATTATATAACGTGGGTGCTATTGACTTAATGCCAGGGCTGATTGGAGTTTTCTACATTTCATGTACCCATTTTATTTTCAAATAGGGCTCTCAGCATTCCAGGATACAGAAAAGCAGCAACTGAGCTAAAGAAACCAGCAGCCACAGGTGGTGACAACAACAGGTAGGAGAGAGCAGCACCCTTGTGACCGCCACACAATACACAGCATCCTTATCATCGCCACACAATACACGGCATCCTTGTGACCGCCACACAATACACAGCATTCTTATCATCGCCACACAATACACAGCACCCTTGTGACCACCACACAATACACAGCATCTTTATCATTTCCACACAATACACAGCACCCTTGTGACCACCACACAATACACGGCATCCTTGTGACCATCACACAATACACGGCATCCTTGTCATCGCCACACAATACACGGCATCCTTGTGACCATCACACAATACACAGCACCCTTGTGATCACCACACAATACACAGCACCCTTGTGACCACAACACAATACACAGCACCCTTGTGACCGCCACACAATACACAGCACCCTTGTGACCACAACACAATACACAGCATCCTTATCATCACCACACAATACACGGCATCCTTGTGACCATCACACAATACACAGCACCCTTGTGACCGCCACACAATACGCAGCATCCTTGTGACCATGTCATGGGCACTAGGAGTCTTTACCCAGGGATCACAAGGTGATGGACTTACCAGAGCAGTATAGGTGGTAATATGGTACTCTGGTAGCGGGGTGATCATGGAACAGGAGACAGCAGATGGTAGAGAATGCTCGTGGAAAGTCTATGACTAGCAGCACTGGTAAAATATAGGTAATAGTACACGGGGAACTGAATGGACAAAGGGAACGTGAGGGTAGTCAGTGGTCTGCGGGTAGCAAGTTGTACCACTGCTATAGTGAAGAGGAATGTCCAGAAGTAACGAGGAGGTGATGAGAGTCAGCGGTCTGCGTTTAGCAAGTTGTACCGCTGTCTAGGTGAGGGAACGGAATCCGGGTGGAGGTATCCGGGAAGTCAGTGGTCTGCGTTAGCAAGTTGTACCACTGCTATATAGAAGGATACTGAAACAGGAATCAGTGGTCTGCCTCTAGCAAGTTGTACCACTGCTATGTGAAAGGATACTGGAAACAGGTGACTCAGGAAACAGGGAACAGTGGTCTGCCTCTAGCAAGTTGTACCACTGAACTATATATGTGAGGAGGAGCACGGGGAGATAAATGTAATGCAGAGTATACACGGGCACACTGACTTGATCCCACGATGATATGCACAAAGTAGTAGTAACAGAGCAGCACTGCACAAATATACAAAGTCACAGGAACTATCCAGACTACAAGGTAACACAGTCAAATGATGGCAATAGTCTCAGTGGATAGGCAACTTCAGAGAAGAACAACTCAGTCCAGCAAGGTATGCAATACATGAGCACAGTCAATGATAAGTATGCATACCGTGGTTCAGGAGAGCAGGCTGTCAGAAAGGAGTGCAGAGATACCTGAGCGGCTGGAGGCCGGCAGGATGCGAAGTCCCAGGGAAATGGAAGCAGTAACCAAGTAGGTGCAGCGCACAGATAGGTAGACCAGCAACGATGGAACAATACTCAGGAAGCAGTAGTATATAGGACTGGTCGCCTGGAGATCACTGAAGAGTAGAAGTGGTATGGCAGAGAAGACAGCAGCGGAGCGTTGATCCAATGCAGACAGGCGAGTAGACACCGGCAGGAACACTGTAGAAGCACGGAGAGCGGATCAGCTGGCTGCAGACACGAGGAGTACTGGAGGGTAGCGACAAGCAGGATGCTGCAGATACACGGAGGTAGCGGATAGGAATCAGCAGGTGCAGTAACGATGAAACACGGGAGAGTTGAGATGAGCTGGAACTGTTGAGCACGGAGGCAGCGGATAGGAATCAGCTGGTGCAGTCTCGATGAAACACAGGAGAGTTGAAGTGAGCTGGTAACTGTAGAGCACGGAGGCAGCGGATAGGAATCAGCTGGGAAGTCACAATGAACACGGGAGAGTTGAAGTGGTCTGGAAACCACAGGAGAGTTGAAGTGGTCTGGAAACCACAAGGGAGTTGAAGTGGTCTGGAAACCACAGGAATCAGCTGGGCTGAATACACGAGGAAACACAGGAACACCTTCAGAGGCTCATGAGGAATGAGACTCCAAGATCAGGCAACGAGGTATAGACAGCAGGTGCTTTAAATAGGGAGTGTTGCCTGATCAGCCAATTAACTAAAAGGAACATGTACTGAAGGTTTGAAAGGGCTGCACATGCGCAGACCCTCAGGATGGTGGACGACCACGGTTCCTAAACATACAGGAAGAAGCACTCACAGTCTGGTGAGTGACAGACCATCCTTGTGACCATCACACAATACACAGCATCCTTATCATCGCCACACAATACGCAGCATCCTTGTGACCGCCACACAATACGCAGCATCCTTGTGACCATCACACAATACGCAGCACACTTATCATCGCCACACAATACAGAGGGCAGAATATGATTACAAACAAACTGTGCAGTTAATGTGTGAGAAAGTGATTATTAACTGTTGGTCCTTTTCATACTTTCTATCACCTGTAATAACAAAAGGGGAAGGTATAAGATTTATTACATATAACAATTCTTTCTTCAAGTGCTCATACATTTGAACAGACTTCAAAATACAAATAGTCAAACACAGTTACCTGTCATTGGCACCAGGGCATAATCTCCATTGAAAAAGTTGGTTATTTTGTTGTAAGAAAAGAAACGTGTGGATTAGGCACATAGTTTCGGCAGCTACTTGCCAAATAGCGACGGATTGGCGTTCGCAATCCCCTCCTTCCATACAGTCCATAATTAATAGAATTTGGCAGACTGAACGGATGGAGTATATGACCAGTATTATCCAGAATTCCTCGAGAGCTTTCACCAAGGTTTGGGACCCATGGTTATCCTTCTTTCAGGTGTGCCCACCCTTTACTTAACTCGGTTCTAAAACCTCATTTCTCTCTTGGACTTTTCTCCAACTAACAATGGATCTAGTCACTTCTTACCTTCCTTCCTCTTCTCTCCCATTTCACACTCCTTTCTCCCTCTATACACTCTCTTTCCTTCTTCCCTCTCTCTATAAAAACTTTGGGTCACTTGTTACTACTAAAATTAAAAGTCTGGTTGATTTAGCGTTTTCATATGTTCTACGCTGGTCGTTGACTTTGCTAACAGTACTCACTCTGTCAATCGTTCTCTGTTGTTATCATGACCTTGCAAAAATAAAATTTTTAAAAAAAGAAAAGGAACGTGTGTGTAATACACACAGACCATTCACACATGCATATTACATTTCACATATCCCTTGTTGTCACATATCCCGTGTTAAAAATTGTCAGGCGCCTCCCCGCTGTCTCCCCGGGGCAGCCGCCTGTGTCTGTGCCCGGCGCGCTTGCTAGGCAACGGGGCGCTACTCTAAAGTCCCGGCGGTAGCCAGGATTAGCGCTCCAGCCCATCTAGTTTCCTATTGGCCCCTGATACTTTAAAAGGCACTTCCTGTGATCTCTCAGTGCCAGAGTATCAGGTCTTCCTGCCTCCAGCGTATTGTGTGTGTACCAGTATCCTACTTTGTTACTGACTATCCCTGTGCTGCCTGTGACCTTTTGACCCGGACCGTTTGACCACCTCTATTGGATTCTCCCTCTGTACTGCGCTACCTGAACGTTTTCGACCCGGCTTGTCTCACCATTCTTCTGGATATCCTCGTGTACCGTGTACTACCAGAACGTTACTGACCCGGTCTGTCTGGCACCTCCTTGTATCTCGCTATTGACTTGTGGAAGGACCGCGACCTGCGTGTTCCTGCAGTGAAGTCCATACTTCCTTGCGGGGGTTCCTGGCGAATACAAGGGGCACGTTAGACTCCGCACCTTCCTCCGAGTTGCGCCAACAATAGCAGGTGACAAAAATAATATAGTTGTGACAAAAATAAGTTGCTCCTAATTAACGTAGCTAAGACATCAATATCGGTGAGAATAATTGAGAATTCATGTAAGATTTACTACAGGTGGTATTTAGTCCCCTCCTATTTACACACCATTCTTCCAGCTTCCAGTGATCGATGTTGGAGGGGTTGCGGACAACGGGGTTCCCTGTTGCAGGTTTGGTGGAATTGCCCTAGACTTCAGCCTTATTGGCAGCAAATTCATGAGCTGATTGAATCTATTACACAGGTAAAAATGCCTGATTCCCCCCTGTACTCCCTTCTCCCCAGACGGCTCCCTGACGTCACCCGTACAGAAACTCATTGGTCATATGGTGAATGCAGCTAAATGTTTGATTGCCACTCATTGGAAAAACATTTCCTCCACCTCGCTCTCAGCTACCATTAGCAAAATCTGGTCAATTTACAGAATGGAAAGCATTACAGCTGTTCTCAAGGATAAACCAGAGAATTTCCAAAATACATGGTCTCCTTGGACTAGTCATTACAACGCTGAACCCCCATTAACAACCGTTTGACATTTCACCGCTCTCATGAAATATGGGTATTATAGGCTAAGAATGTCTTTTACTTTTAAAAGATAGTCATAGACAGTTTGAGCCTACTCATAGACATATATATCACTATCTTTCTTTTTCATCACTTGATGCATGGAGTAACATATGGTATACCCTTCTCTTCCTCCCCCTCTTCCTTTTTCCAAATCCCTCTGCCCTCATTGTTTGTCTTCCTACTTTTCCCCAAGCAACAAAAATAAGAAAAACAATATACTCGTCTTTATAGTAATTTGCCAATTTATCTATTGCTGTTTTGCGTTTTCATTAATGTGCATTTTTCTTTAAAAGTGAAGTGTTTCACATATATGTTATATGATGTCTCACTTGCACACCTATGTTGTTTTGAAAAACTTCAATTTAAATAAGTTGCTCCTACCTTTTGTGTTTAGTGCTGACCTCCGTCTGGGACTAGGGGGAAGTTTGTACAGCATGAATCACACACAGCATCTGTAGGCGCAGCCCCCCCCCCCCCCCCACTCAGCATCGGACAGCCTTACGATTGGCTGTCTGTTGCTCTGAAATGATGGGACCGCCCCCTGGCAACCAGGAAAGCCACCAGCGGTCCACATCACCACCTCGCATCGCTCATCACTCTGAAACCCCTCCCCATACCAGGTGCCCTCATAAACAAAAACAAAAATTCCTCCTGGCTGGTCTGGTCCTATTTCCGTGGAGAGGCCTTGCCCGCTGCCCCCGGGACCTGCGGAAAGAGAGACGAAATACTCACCGCTGGATCGGTGAGTAGCGCTCCTCTTCTTTCTTCGCCCTCTTCACGGGCAGCTGGTCCGCGGGGCACTTCTCCACACTTGCAGCCTGCATGTGAATCAGCCCAGAGGGGTTAACACCATTTAACATTGAATGTAGTGGCAGGGGGAGTGTACTTCTGCACTGTCCATGAGCTGCCAGGGAGAGGGGGGCTCAGCCCACTCTCCTCCCTGGTGCCAGACTGTCTGAGGCTGGAGATTTATCTTCCAAATCTCCTGCTGAAAACTACCTCCAAGGACCCTGTTTCGGGATCTGGCTCACCCCCTGGCCGAGAATAATAGCAGAGGGCGACACGACACTGACTACCCCGACAGTGACTACAACGACGTGGAAAATCTGAACACTTATACCCAGGGCTGCCAAGAGGAATTCAGGGCCCTGGTACAACAACTTCATGGGGCCCCCTTATAGGTGCGCATGTTGAAAAATTTGACGAGCCCACTACGCGGTGGCCCAAAGTTGGAGCTAGGTGTGGTCTTACAATTGGGGGCGTTGCTATGCATCATTGGGGCATGGCTGGTGGGAGAAAAGCGCTAGGCCCTGAATTCGCCAGAGCGTGACATATGTCCAAGCACTCCTGACTTTCGAAACATCTAGCACCACAGTGTAGTACAGAAAGAATGCAGTGAGTACACAGAGAGTTCACAGTTTTGGCCTGTACCTTACATTGGGCAGAACACTCACCAAAAATTGACATTGTCCCACTAGAATCACAATATTTCACACACGCTCCTGCTTTCTCCTACCTGTTCTTCTCACTTTCACCCCATGTGTCCGCAGGTGTCTTTAGTTGCGGCTTGTCTGGGTCCTGGAATGATGGGGGACCCTATTTGTAAAAAAATGGCTACATTTAGAAAATTACAACCAGCCCCACTGTTACATCAATAGCATCCATGATTAATAATTAGGCCTTCCTCCAGCCCCAACATTAAAATACTATTCCCATTACCATGCAAACAAAATAGCAACCATTAATTAGCCACCATATACCTCACACACACTACATTGCCAAAAGCTCCCTGTGCCATCACATACACATTACTGTGCCCCTTCATCATCACCACCACGCTATGCCCCCTTATGATAGCACTGCGCCCTCCATGCTGCCTCTGCCCCTTTCTTCATCCCCCTGTGCCATGCTGCCTTTGTCCCTCTTTTCTTTATCCCCTTGTGCCATGCTGCCTTTGTCCCTCCTTTCTTTATCCCCCTGTACCATGCTGCCTTTGCCCCCTCCTTTCATCATCCCCCTGTGCCATGCTGCCTTTGTCCCTCCTTTCTTTATCCCCCTGTGCCATGCTGCCTTTGTCCCTCTTTTCTTTATCCCCCTGTGCCATGCTGCCTTTGCACCCTCCTTTCATCATCCCCCTGTGCCATGCTGCCTTTGTCCCTCCTTTCTTTATCCCCCTGTGCCATGCTGCCTTTGTCCCTCCTTTCTTTATCCCCCTGTGCCATGCTGCCTTTGTCCCTCTTTTCTTTATCCCCCTGTGCCATGCTGCCTTTGTCCCTCCTTTCTTTATCCCCCTGTGCCATGCTGCCTTTGTCCCTCCTTTCTTTATCCCCCTGTGCCATGCAGCCTTTGTCCCTCCTTTCTTTATCCCCCTGTGCCATGCTGCCTTTGTCCCTCCTTTCTTTATCCCCCTGTGCCATGCTGTCTTTGTCCCTCCTTTCTTTATCCCCCTGTGCCATGCTGTCTTTGTCCCTCTTTTCTTTATCTCCCTGTGCCATGCTGCCTTTGTCCCTCTTTTCTTTATCCCCCTGTGCCATGCTGCCTTTGTCCCTCCTTTCTTTATCCCCCTGTGCCATGCTGCCTTTGCCCCCTCCTTTCATCATCCCCCTGTGCCATGCTGCCTTTGTCCCTCTTTTCTTTATCCCCCTGTGCCATGCTGCCTTTGCCCCCTCCTTTCTTTATCCCCCTGTGCCATGCTGCCTTTGCCCCCTCCTTTCATCATCCCCCTGTGCCATGCTGCCTTTGCCCCCTCCTTTCATCATCCCCCTGTGCCATGCTGCCTTTGTCCCTCCTTTCTTTATCCCCCTGTGCCATGCTGCCTTTGTCCCTCTTTTCTTTATCCCCCTGTGCCATGCTGTCTTTGTCCCTCCTTTCTTTATCCCCCTGTGCCATGCTGTCTTTGTCCCTCTTTTCTTTATCCCCCTGTGCCATGCTGCCTTTGTCCCTCTTTTCTTTATCCCCCTGTGCCATGCTGCCTTTGTCCCTCCTTTCTTTATCCCCCTGTGCCATGCTGCCTTTGTCCCTCCTTTCTTTATCCCCCTGTGCCATGCTGCCGTTGCCCCCTCCTTTCATCATCCCCCTGTGCCATGCTGTCTTTGTCCCTCTTTTCTTTATCCCCCTGTGCCATGCTGCCTTTGTCCCTCCTTTCTTTATCCCCCTGTGCCATGCTGTCTTTGTCCCTCTTTTCTTTATCCCCCTGTGCCATGCTGCCTTTGTCCCTCCTTTCTTTATCCCCCTGTGCCATGCTGCCTTTGTCCCTCCTTTCTTTATCCCCCTGTGCCATGCTGCCTTTGTCCCTCCTTTCTTTATCCCCCTGCGCCATGCTGCCTTTGTCCCTCTTTTCTTTATCCCCCTGTGCCATGCTGCCTTTGTCCCTCCTTTCTTTATCCCCCTGTGCCATGCTGCCTTTGTCCCTCTTTTCTTTATCCCCCTGTGCCATGCTGCCTTTGTCCCTCCTTTCTTTATCCCCCTGTGCCATGCTGCCTTTGCCCCCTCCTTTCATCATCCCCCTGTGCCATGCTGCCTTTGTCCCTCTTTTCTTTATCCCCCTGTGCCATGCTGCCTTTGTCCCTCCTTTCATCATCCCCCTGTGCCATGCTGCCTTTGTCCCTCCTTTCTTTATCCCCCTATACCATGCTGCCTTTGTCCCTCTTTTCTTTATCCCCCTGTGCCATGCTGCCTTTGTCCCTCTTTTCTTTATCCCCCTGCGCCATGCTGCCTTTGTCCCTCCTTTCTTTATCCCCCTGTGCCATGCTGTCTTTGTCCCTCTTTTCTTTATCCCCCTGTGCCATGCTGTCTTTGTCCCTCCTTTCTTTATCCCCCTGTGCCATGCTGCCTTTGTCCCTCCTTTCTTTATCCCCCTGTGCCATGCTGCCTTTGTCCCTCCTTTCTTTATCCCCCTGTGCCATGCTGTCTTTGTCCCTCTTTTCTTTATCCCCCTGTGCCATGCTGCCTTTGTCCCTCTTTTCTTTATCCCCCTGTGCCATGCTGCCTTTGTCCCTCCTTTCTTTATCCCCCTGCGCCTCTCTGCGTTTCTCCTCTTTCACTTGCCTCTGTACTGCTTTCTTTCATCTTTATTTTCCTGTCTTCTCTCTTCTGTGCTGGGCTCTTCAGTGAATGTCGGATCATGTGAGTATTTCTATACACACATGATCACAGCGCCGCTAACGCCAACCCCCCCCCCCCCTCCCCCCCCTCCCCGACTGGGGAGAGAAAAAAAAACACATTTGAAAAAAAATAAGTTTTTTTTTAAAAAAAGCAAAAAACAAATAAAAATTACAGAGTGAGGGCCCTGGCGGGCCTGGGCCAGGGTAATTAGTACCCGCTCCCCCCCCCCCCCTCTCGGTGGCCCTGCTTGCCTCCTGTGGAGTAGAACAACCAAGATCCGATTAGTGCGGAAACTGACATTTTTAATATCAGTTATGCACCACACGCAAAGTACATATTGTACACCTAGATCCCAGGCCAGACACCCTTCTTCCTCCCCCCCTCTTACCATGCTAACAAGCTCTTTTCCTCTGATCTCCCCCTCCTCTCTCCTCTTACTGAGACTTCCTCCTCCTCTCCCCACTATTATTATTATTATTATTATTAATTTTTATTTATAAGGCGCCACTCAGTGTCCGTAGTGCCGTACAGGGACAAACAAGTACAATACAAGGTGGGACAGCACGGTACAGTAAACAATAAGCACAGTAACTCAGTAAGCTCAAAGTACAGCTAGAGAGAGGGGGAGGGAAGACCAGCAGGCGCCGGAGCCCAAGAGGGAGGGTGCGGATGACGGGGAGACCCCCAGAGGGGTG
The DNA here is from genome assembly GCA_036250195.1 of Mixophyes australis. Taxonomy (NCBI): domain Eukaryota; kingdom Metazoa; phylum Chordata; class Amphibia; order Anura; family Limnodynastidae; genus Mixophyes; species Mixophyes australis. Next base: position 428,159 of record JAVHZZ010000010.1, read on the forward strand.
GGGGGAAAGGTAGCTGGAGAGCAGAGTAAAAGGTGTAGGAAACAGGAGGAGAGATGGCCCTTCTCAAGGGAGCTTACAATCTAAGGGGCGGGTAGACAGAGAGACACAGGGATGAGAGGGGGAGAAGGGGGAACGGGGGCAGAGTCAGGGGAGGGGGAAGAGGGGGGAGAGCAGAAAAAGGTAGGAAGTTAAGTGGGAGACTGGAAAGCTTGGAGAAAGAGGTGGGTTTTTAGAGCCCGTTTGAACCTGGACAGAGTAGGGGATGTTCTAATGGAGGGAGGGAGCTTGTTCCAGTGGAGGGGGGCAGCGCGGAAGAAGTCTTGGATTCGCGAGTGGGAGGAGGTAATTAGAGTGGAGGAGAGGCGGCGGTCATTGGCAGATGGGAGAGGACGGGATTGAGCGTGATGGAGCTATTCTTTTTTTTGTCTTTACTTTTATTGTTCTTGTTCTTATTGAATTTCTTAATCGCACTATATGTTGATTGTTCAATGTAATTTATTATGTATACTGTTTAAAAATTGAAAAATTCCCTAATAAAATATGTTAAATAATAATAATAATAATAATAATAATAATAATAATAAAGCACCTTCCAATTCCTGACCCGACCAGCAGAGGGCAATCACCCGGGAATAAGCTGCTATTTCCCACACAGTGACTGTACCAAGTACATTAGAGGAAGGCCAATTAGGCTTGCTGTCGAGCCATATATGGTATGAAGGCGTGGCTTGACAGCAGCCGTGCTTTGATTGGTTCTGAATGGTGGGTTCTGAATGGCGCTAGCTCTTGCGATTTGCATGGATGTGAGGGGCACACCAGCGGTATATGTGGGGGTTATAGGGTCCCGCACATGCGCTGTAGCCGGCAGCAGCCGCGGGGGGGGGGGGGGGGGGGGGCGTGTTCTGTCAGGTAACTAACACCAGGTGCCTGCAAGGTCACAGATCTGAACTAAGGGCGGAAGACGTTCCTTAATATGAGCAAAATGTTGCCATTTTGTGACGTCACTGTAAGGCGACGGATGCGCTTGAAGTGCTGAGTTGGAGATGTGCTTGCAGTTATGGCGGTGAGAAACGTGGGGATAAATCCGAGGGAATAGTAATAGGGGTAATATCTTGAAGGGATTTCTATTGTATCTGCTGGTTTACGCAGCGACCGCCATCTTTACTGTGGGCAATGTACTCTACTGTACTAATTATTAAGCATACTTCGTAATATCATCGTAACTGCTAATTGGCCCATGGTGCCACTGCTCTAAATGCCAACCAGTCCTTGTGCCTTAGTGCGAGCTGCCATCTGGTTCTTGTGCCTTAGCCCTAGCTGATAGGCACCAATTAGTCAATGGTGCCAGTGCCTTAGCTGTAATCTGGTCCTTGTGCCGCTGCCCTATATGCTGACCGGCCCTTGTGCCAATGCCCAGCTGCCCACATAGATAGAACCGGTGGTAGCAAGCATATCAATGCTGACTACACCGATAACACTTACCACGACATCTTCATTCCGGACGTTAATAAACACAAAGTTCCGCTTGTCGCACCGTCTTCGGTTCTTCCAAGTTCTCCAGCCGCCAGCGCCTGTTCTTCTCTTCGGCGCTCCTGGAGTCCTCTTGGCAGGGGCGCTCTTAGCACTTACAAGGGCTCCCCGCCGACGTTCTCCTCGCCGGCATCTTCTTTTCCTTGTTTGGGCCGCAGGGTAGCTCACAGCCCTTACAAGGGCTCCCTGCTGCTTCCGCCGCTTCGCCGGTGCTGGATGTCAGGACACGTCCTCTCTCTTCCTCTTTGCCGCCGGACTGAGACAATGGCGGCGCCCGGCGGCTTATAGAAGCCACGGGCACGCCGACGTCATCAGCCGTCGCTTCGAGCCCTAATTGGTTCGCGGCGGCGCCAATAGTTCGAATGGCCAGAGGCGAGTCAGTACTGGCTCGCCGGTCCGGCCACTGATTGGCCAGCAGCGGGAAACGAGCCAATCAGGGCTTGCTTGTCTGCTGCCATTGGCAAAGAAAGAATAGGGATTCTCACCGCTGGACCGCCGGGCCAGTGAGTAACTTCTTCCATCTTCAGTTTTTGCCCTCTTCGAGGGCAGCTGGTCCTCGGGGCACTCCTCCGCATTGGGGCTGCCAATCAGTGTCCCACAGTTGGTGGACTGGTTGCCGGTCCATCAACTGTTGGACACTCAGCTTGGGGCAGGCAGCAGTGTGGGAAAGCTGCACAGAGTAGGTGGAGGTCCGTTATTCACGGCGTGCCACTCCGTTTCGGGGGCTGGATGTGGGAAATCGAGCCGGTGGCTTTAGGTGCGGCCTAGGCCGCAGTTCCTCCGGTTGGCTGACAGCATGAAATTCGGTCCACCATGAGCGCAGATGGTACCACTCGGTTCCGGGGGACTGAAGGGCTAGATTGGGCTCGGTGCCGTCAGGTGGAGCCTATCAAAGATGCCCAAAATATAAGGCTCACCCAGAGCTGATCTTAAATGTGGCCTGTCAATATCATATTCCCTGTTGTCTTACAGCTACTTCAGGCCATGTCATTATATACTTAAAATACTTTTTGTTAGAATATCTTTTGAAATGTTGTCTCATACTGTATCTGAACCCAATCTCCCCAACCCTTCCACGTCTTGCAAGTGACCACAACTTGCTGTGTCTGGGGCTGCGTAGCCACTGACCGGTCAGGGTGCCCATACTGACTTTTGTCCACCACTGAAAGTGCCTACAAATGGCACGTGAGCGCCAGAACTGGTCCATGGAGCAATGGAAGAAGGCGGCCTGGTCTGATGAATCTGTTTTCTTTTACATCATGAGGACGGCCGGGTGCGTGTGCATCGTTTACCTGGGGAAGAGATGGCACCAGGATGCACTATAGGAAGAAGCCAGGCTGGCGGGGGCAGTGTGATGTTCTGGGCAATGATCTGCTGGGAAACCTTGGGCCCTGGCATTCATGTGGATGTTACTATGACACGTACCACCTACCTAAACCTTGTTGCAGACCAAGTACACCCTTTCATGGCAGCGGTATTCCCTGATGGCAGTGGCCTCTTTCAGCAGGATAATGCCACACTGCAAAACTTGTTCATTAATTGTTTGAGAAACATGACAAAGAGTTCAAGGTGTTGAATTTGTCTCTTGTTGTACCGGCTGGTCCCGTATAGTTGTGTCACCCTTGTTCTTCATATTCAACTCAGTGAACTGTGCCTGAGACAGCCGTATCTCTGCTGGGGATTGCAGAGCTACTGGCTGAGTAGCAGAAAGGAATAAGATAACTCTATCCAGGTTTGAATACACAGTCAGTAGTAGAGGCTCTGGATTGAGTTTACAGGTAAACTTCCTTTTAGTATCTTGGATGTTGCACTAGTCTCTGATGACATTGAGAAGCTGGGCTCATTGATGGCTTTAAGAAAAGTCTCTATACTAACATAACAAACCAGCTGGCTTGGTGGACTAGTAGCTTGTTGCTCTACTGATAGCAATGGAAGAGTTCTTGGTTTGAGTCTTAAGGCAGGTTTCCTTTTTAGGCATTTAAATGTTGCACCAGGCTGGTTGATAATACCAAGAAAATATCATCATCATCATCATTTATTTATATAGCGCCACTGATTCCGCAGCGCTGCACAGATAACTTATTCACATCAGTCCCTGCCCCATTGAAGCTTACAGTCTAAATTCCCTAACATACACACACAGACAGACAGAGAGAGAGAGAGAGAGAGAGACTAGGGTCAATTTTGATAGTAGCCAATTAATCTACCAGTATGTTTTTGGAGTGTGGGAGGAAACCGGAGCACCTGGAGGAAACCCACGCAAACACGGGGAGAACATACAAACTCCACACAGATAAGGCCACAGATATTTCCAGAAACACTGACAGCAAAAGCTAGCTTAGTTTGTCTAGTAGTCCAGTACTCACTCAGCTATGATGGAGATGTCTAGAAGCCAGGTACTCATGTGACTGTAATGATGGAGCTTGTTACTTGAATCCCTCGGTGCGTTCTCTCTTACTACCATGAATGTTGCATGAAGCTGGTTTGAGACTTTGAGAAAAGTACATGAGCTGGCCCACAAGCCACCCCCAGTGATGGTAGAGTCCCAAGTCTGAATCTGCAGACAGGTATCATTTTAGTACTTAGGATATTGCACATGCTCGGTGACATTTAGAATAGTCTTACCTCCTAAATATACTGTGCTGGGTCCCTGGACTAGTACTAATGTGTTCTACACACAGAGATGTAGAAGTCCTGGTTTATGTTCCCTCAGACAGCATTTTGTTAGTACCTTGGATGTTGGTCCAGGCTGGTTGATGACATTGAGTATAATCCTCCCTCATACTTAGCAAGCAAGGTGGCTCTGTAGACTTGTGTCCAGGGCAGTGTCGGACTGGGGCATGAAGGGCCCACCAGGGGAATGTAGTGATAGGGGCCCACTACATCGGGGTGTGGCCAACTGTAAGAGTGGGTGGGGCCTGTCAAGGGGGTGTGGTCAGCCCATGGAGGGCAACTTACAACGTAAAGAACAGGGACACCTGGTAAATATATATATATATATATATATATATATATATATATATATATATATATATATATTCATAATAAGGCGCCATTTAGATGGGGTCTGCAGTATGTGTATTGATTTCATTCCCCCATTTCCCTCAGGGCTTCTCTGCTACTTTCGGATGAAAAAAAAAATGACAGGCTGGCTGGCTTGGGAGGGCACTCACTTACCTGTGTGGAAAGCTCCAGCATCCTGCTCCTCTGGGCAGCCAGGATACCAGGAAGAAGGCACACTCCTCCTCCCCTACTGAAGTGAAAAACACACTACCGCGCAGATGCAGAGAGTCCAGACACGTCTCTCTACACCTGTGCGGTAGTGAGTTTGTGACGGAAATGGCCCCGCCGCCCAGAGCTGGATTAAGGCTTTGGGAGGGGGCCCCTAAAATCTAAAATTAAGAGCAAAGTGTCTTCATTGGGTATAAGGCTGTAAACATTGACACATCCTGCATTACGACACCTATAGCCCGCTAGTACGACATTTACAGCTCTCCCAGAGGGCTCGCCTAGCTTGTCTGCACAAGAAAACTCATTACTTCCACAAACTAAAATACTTTACATTAAAACAATCATCAAAACCCCACTTTAAAATGGGCATTGACATCACACATTAAAACCAGCAATGATACCGCACATTAAAAATACAACTGATACCACACACTAAAACTAGCAATTATACTGCACACTAAAACTAACATAAAAAAATAAACATTGATAACATAACACCAATTTTGACTATATATGTCTGTATGTGTGTAGCTATGTATGTATACCCTTATATAATGCAGCAACTATGTTAGAGGATCCTCTACTTTATTAATCAATAGTAAAGCAATTGTCGAAGCCTGCACTTATATTAAAGCCTTTAATTAGATTACACACACACACACACACACTATATATATATATATATATATATATATATATATATATATATATATATATATCTATACACTAAATTCTCATTCAAGCTTTAATATAAGTGCCTGGCTAATGTGATTACTTTACTAATGAAACATTAATATCAATGTTCAGTGTATATTTATTGAGATATAGCTGATAAAAAAAATAAACATATGTATATACATATTTAAGAAGACCCTTCATAGCATGATTATTACTTGACTGCTTGATTAAATATGTCAAATGTAGCCACCTATAGCAGCAAGAAAATATATATATTCTCACTGCTATAGGTGACATATTTAATCAAGCAATAAATAATAAACATGCTATGCTGTGAAGGGCCTTCTTGATATTTATTTATATATGATTGATTTGTTTTTAACTGTATAAATATGTGTCCAGTGAAACTGACACTCACCTGCTAACTTTCTTGTTGCTTCCTGAAGCTGCTTCTGCTGCACATGCGCAGAAGCTCCAATTCTGACATTTTTGACAGTAGTACAGCAGCACCGCAGCTGCTGTACAACTGAAGAGATCATCTGATGCGGGTGGCGGGGGGGGGCCTCGGAGAGAGGGGGGCCCAGGACACATGCCCCCTATGCCCCCCACGCTGACATCTGACCTCCGGTAAGCTCCGCCCCAACAGCAGAGGGGGCGGGGCTTAATCGCGCCCGAGCCTACCGGTGTATAGCCCGGCTGGCCGGCAGGCCAGTCCGAGGCTGGTCCAGGGTCTATGTTTGTAGTTGATAGTGGAGTCTCTGGTTTGAACCTCAAGACAGACTTCTTTTAACAACCTTGTCTGATCACCAGGTTGAATTATGACACAGAGTAACAATGTCTTACATAAGCTTAGCTGGCTCAGAGGACTAGTAACCTGGTTCTCTGCTTGTAGAGATGATTGAGTTCTTAGTTCAACTCCACAAACAGCTGTAGTTTTTGTACCTTGGATTTTACACCTGACTTGTTGGAAGACATTGATATAAGTTTCCGTATTTTCTCATACCATATGTGGGCAGCATGGTGGCTAAGTGGTTAGCACATCTGCCCCACGGTGCTGGGGCCATGAGTTCAGCTCCTGAACAGGGCCTTATCTGTGCAGTGTGTGCACGTGTTAGGAACTGATGTGTGTTGTCTGTGCAGTGCTGTAGGAATAGTGGTGCTATATAGATGATGTTGGCTCAGATGAGTAAGATCTAGGATATGTCAATTTGTATATGTCAATTTGTATATGTCAATTTGTATATGTCAATTTGTATATGTCAATTTGTATATGTCGGGTGGACTTGTCTGACTCATGACATTTAGGAGTCTTTGTGAAAGATAGTCTTTAGTCATATAAGTTAGTGGGCTAGTAGTAGTAGTAGTGGGCTCATTGGACAGAAGAGTTCCATCAATATTGAGAAAAGTGTAGTCTGAGAGAAGAGGAGAGTAGTGGCAAGTTAATAATGTAAGAAAAGAGTAGTATTTTTATAAAATTGCTGTTAATTCTTTTAGACCCATGTTTATTTAATAATGCTGAACAACCAATTTTTTAACCCATCATTACAAGGAGAGCACTCACAGAGAGACCATCAAGCCTGTCTGGGGATTTGAACCAGGACCTTCCAACATCACAGTCAGCAATCTGGCTACTAATCACCTGAGCCATCCGAGCCAGTACATGATAGAGAGCATCAGTGGGTCTTTTATCATCGTCATCAATGGGACTAGACCAAAATCAAAGGAGCTGTAAATGTGACCTGGCTGCTGGGGATCTGAACCAGAGAACCCATATAAACCACAACCAGGTCTACCTGTCTATTGAGGCACCAAGATAGAAGATTTGCTGAAGCTAAAGACAGACTTTTCTCATGGACTTTATCAAGCCTGTTGCAACATTCAATTTGCTAAAAGGAAACCAGACAATGGACTCAAACCAGAGACTCCTGTATCTCTACAACTACAGAAGCTGACTACTAGCCCGCTGAGCTATTCCCTTTCTTAAGTAAGGCAAGAGACTTTTCTCACTATCTTTGTATCAGGAATGGGCCATGATTCTGAACTGCAAGTCCCAGCAGACTCAATAACCCTCTGTTTGACCATCAGTGCAGAGAGTCCAGCCACAACTGGAGTCCTCTATTTCTCTGACTGCAGAAGCCTTTGGTATCTGATTATCTTATATTTCTACATTGGTTCCTTTACAGCTTTTGACACCATTGTTTCAATCATTCAGCTCTGTGGTGGGGTTTGTACATGTCAATGACTATAGGACGAGGAAGGTGACAGGTGGAGTGATGATGACTATACCTGAACACCTACTAGTTAATGCAAATATCTACTTAGCCAATCATGCGGCAGAAACTCATAAAAGCATGCAAACATCAGGGGCTGGATGGGCTTGGGGGCCTCTGGTCCCATAGTGGACTACCTTGGGCTGGGTCACTGGGCCACCTGCATTTTTTCCTTTAAAATGTTCCTAATAAGCTGCTGAGCCCAGTCTTGCTACCCCCGGGCTCTTCCCTGGCAGACATGGTTAAAAAGTAGTTCAGACCAAACACCAGAATGGAGAAGAACTGTGATCTAAGTTACTTTTATTGTGGAATGATTATTGGTGGCATACGGACAGCACGGTGGCTTAGTGGTTAGCACTACAGCGTCACGGCATTGGGGTTATGAGCTTGATTCCCAACCATGGCCTTATCTGTGTGGAGTTTGTATGTTCTTCCTGCTTTTGCGTGGGTTTCCTCTCACAAACCAAAAACTTGCTAGTAGGTGATTTGGTTACTATCAAATTGACTCTAGTGTGTTAGGGGATTCAGACTGTAAACTCTATTGGGGTCAGGGACTGATGTGAGTGTGTTCTCTGATGATGATATGCCTTGTTAATGAGAAATGTCCGAAGAGAATGGCTACCCGCTACCCTGGTTCCAGGTGACAGTAACTTAATTAACCATGATAGATTGTAAGCTTACAAGCAGGGTTCTCTTACCTCTCTGTCTGTATGTATTACCCAGTATTGTCTTCTTAATGTTTGTTCCCAATTGTAAAGCGCTACAGAATTTGCTGGCGCTATATAAATAAATGTTGATGATGATGATGAACCATGGATGGTATGCAGAAGAGCATCTCTGAATGCACAGCACAAGTGGATGTGCTTCAGCAGCAGAAGACCACACAGTGCCCTTGTGACCACAATACAAAGCACCCTTGTGACCGCCACACAATACAGAGGGCAAAATAAGATTTTTATTAAAACAAACTTAGCAGCTAATGTGTTTATTTATGTGATTATCTATCAGCTGTTGGTCATTTCATACCTCCTAACAGCACAAATTACCAAATGGGAATATATAACATATGTTATATATAAGTATTTTTTCTTCACACATCTGAGCAGACTTCAAGATACAAATAGTCAAACAGTTACCTGTCAGTGGCACCAGGGTATAATCTCCATTTATAAAGTTGGTAATTTTGTTGTAAGAAAAGGAACGGATCCCTATGCTAATACACACGATCCATTCACACATGTATGTTATATTTTCTAAAATCCCTTGTTGGGCCTGTTATCACATATCCCGTTAAAAATAAATTGCTCGTACCTGTTGTGTTGTGCGGTGACCTCCGTCTGGATGGACGTTGCTCCACCACAAGTCACACACAGCGTCTGTAGGCGCAGACCCCCCCTACCCAGCAACAGGCAGTCTCGCGATTGGCTGCCTGTTGCTCTCCAACGACGGGACCGCCCCTGGCAACCAGGGACGCTGTCAGTGGTCAACATTTATTTTACCCTTCTAGCTGGCCTAGGGCTGCAGCCCCATCTGGTACAGCCTGCAGTGACTGTGGTTGGCTCCTAGCAGCGCACAGCCATCTGCTGCAGACATGTCAGCTACCGCTATGGACATTGAGGACCGCTGTTGCAGCTCTGTAGCATTAAATAATATATTAAATAAAAAAAAATAAAGTAAAAAGGGCTGCTTTGGCCCCAGTCAAAAAACTGACCCTCTCGCTGGGGCACTAAACTGAGGCCTCTACAGCAGAGCTGTATAGAGGTGGGAGAGCTACACTGAACAAGTCTTAAAGTGCTCCCACCCCTGGAACCTTACACTATACCCCAGTGTACCCGATCGCTCCCTATGGATGCCACAGAAAATTCACACAGCTCCAGTGGGCACTAAACACCTGGTTTGCTACTGGGGTATGGAGGGCGAGGACCCCAAGCTCCCATCACCGCACACTATACCCCCGTGGCCCCTTGGATGAAAAATAGATCATTAGATTTACTTGCTATAGAGACACAAGAAGGAAGTTGTGTAATCCAGAGCACATGGCTGTAGAAATGTTATATAGCACTGATACAAGCTGAGCAACCTGTCCCTTTATGGGACCCAATACTATCTGGTTAGCCTATATCATGACGCATTAAGGCTGCCATTAGCAATACATACCCAGCCCTGAAAATCTCACAGCTCAGTCCGCTCGTGAGGAGTAAGACATATGGTGCTTCGGCTGAATAAGTCTGCAAGGTGTCAGATATGGTCCTTTTCCATACAAAGTTCTCTATTGTAAATATCATGGAGTTAGCATACAACTTCCTCCGATGTCCTGATCATTACACCATCGTTTGTGTACGTACAGGAAGTCATCCCCTAGTACATAGCAGCCCTCCCAGAATGAGCACATAAACAGATGGTTGATGGGAGTTGAAGGTGGATCGAGGTTTGGATCCTTTATTACTCTCTGTATTCCAGTCTAACTTAGATAATGGAATATGGAAAATTCACTGCTAAACTATGTTCCATTAACGCCTGAGTGAGTTATACTTGGAATTCTTCAATGATCAAAAGGAGGTAGACGTGAATTATTGGTCATTAGTGCGGCTGTGCGTAAGTCTCTCTTACACCTACGGTTGTACACAACTGCTCCCATGTCCCTGTTCAAAGGAAAACTTAACTTTATATTGAGAATGGATGCTGTAGAAGCGCTAATTGATAAAGAAAATTGAAAAGTTCTTTGACATGTGGGAAACCTATATTAATATACTTCCTGTTGCTACCAAATGTAAAATATGAGAATGTCTCCAAACCACAGCTTGGAATGAACTCTGAAATGTGGCTACAGATCCTCTTATTATTCTATAAATTATTATGGGATATTGTGAGTGCAACAAGTGGCTACACTTGTGGGTTACGATATATAGGACAAGACCGGTCGGCTAACATGGGTCCCGTGTGGTTTAGGAGTATATATGATTTGTATTCTATTTGATATGGCTTTATACCATGATATTTACGATGCAGTCAATATAGCTTTGATTGTATTGGAGGCATGTACATGCTCATGCATTGGTTGTGTGTATTTACATTTATATTATCAGAAGTGAGATCAATAAAAAATAATAATATGTAAAAATAAAATAGAATAAGAGGATTTATGTACTTACGTTAAATCCGTTTCTCTGATTCCGTCTGGGGGACACTGCTTACCATGGGTTGTGGAGGGAGCTTGTGGAGTTGGCACCTAACTAGTTAAGTTTTAGTACTGCCGACAGACCCCTCTCCTCTACAACCCCCCTGCCCTCTCCTGTTCAGTTTATTAAAAAGCCCGAGGATAAAGGCCAGTCAAACAAGAGCACACAGAAGAACAGCAGAAGGGAAGGGAGGGATCGCAGTGTCCCCCAGACGGAATCAGAGAAACGGATTTAACGTAAGTACATAAATCCTCTTTTCTCTTTCATCCAGTCTGGGGGAGACTGCTTACCATGGGGACGTTCTAAAGCAGCCCCCTAAGGGTGGGACTACTCTGAAAATCCCGCACGCAAAGCATTATGAGCGAAATTTGCATCCGCAGATGCAAATACATTAAATTGGTAGAACTTTGTAAAGGTGTGGACAGAGGACCAGGTGGCTGCTCTGCAAAGCTGGTCCGCAGAAGCCCCATTTCTCGCTGCCCACGACGCCCCTACTGATCTGGTGGAATGGGCCGTAAGTCTCTCCGGCACAGGACGGTTAGCCTTTATGTAAGCTTGCCTAATGGTTGCCGTAATCCATCTTGCGATGGACTATTTTGAGGCTGGCCAGCCTCTCTTATTAGCGTCATAAAGAACGAACAAGGAATCCGTACGTCTAATTTGAGAAGTTCTTTTGACATAGATGCGGAGAGCCCTAACCACATCTAACTTTTCCATAGACTGATGATCCGACTGGGAAGTAGATGAAAAAACCGGAACTACAATTTCCTGGTTAAGGTGGAAAGCCGAAACTACAATTTCCTGGTTAAGGTGGAAAGCCGAAACTACCTTTGGAACGAAAGAAGGAAGGGTTCTTAACACTGCTCTGTCCTCGTGGAAAACCAAATATGGTTCCCGACAAGACAGGGCTCCTAATTCCGAAACTCTTCGAGCAGATGCGATAGCCAAAAGAAAAAGGACCTTCCAGGTCAACCACTTTAATTCTGCCACACGCAAGGGCTCAAAGGGGGGCCCCTTTAAGCATTTCCAGTACCAGGTTGAGATCCCATGGTGCTGTGGGCGGAACATAGGGAGGCTGAATATGCAAGACTCCCTGGAGAAAAGTCCTAATATCTGGCAAATCGGCTAATTTCATATGAAAAAATACTGAAAGTGCCGATACCTGGACCTTTAGGGAACCTAACCTAAGACCTGCTTCCAGGCCATCCTGAAGGAAAGCTAACAAGCGAGTGAGGCGAAAGGAGGACAAGTGGCATGTCCTATTCTCGCACCATCTAATGTAAGCTCTCCAAATCCGGTGATAGATGCGAGCTGAAACTGGCTTCCTAGCTTGCATCATGGTGTTCACTACGCTGGGGGAAAAACCTCTAGCCCTCCAGAGGCTGGCTTCAACAGCCATGCCGTTAAACTGAGCCGAGGTAAATTCTGGTGACGGAAGGGAACCTGCAGAAGGTCGTCTCGGGATGGGAGACGGACCCCCGGTCTTTCCGCCATGGAGATTGGTACGCAGACATAGACTCGGCCCGGCCATGAGGGAGCTACTAAAATTACTGGCAGACCTCCCTGTCTTACTCGTCTGAAAACGCGAGGAACAATGGGGATTGGATGAAACAGGTATCCCATCCTGAACTCCTATGGCATAGTCATGATGTCCACTGCCACCGCTAAGGGGTCTCTTGTCCTTGCGCAAAACCTGAGGACCTTCCTGTTGTGAATGGAGGCCATGAGATCCATGTCCGGAAGACCCCACCTCTGTACTAGGGACTGAAAGACTTCCGGATGGAGCGATCATTCCCCCGGCATCATTATTATTATTATTTTTTATTTATAGGGCGCCACAAAGTATCCGTAGCGCCGTACAAGGACAAACAATGGCACAGTACAAGGTGAAACAGCACAGTACAAGTAACAGTAAGCACTATAACTCTGGGGGCTCAGGCACAGCATGAAAGAGAGGGAGGGAGGGGAAAAGTGAGTATAGGCAGGTAACTATGGCCCAAGAGGGTGGGCACGGATGACAGGTTGAGAGTCACTGAGGGGAGCAGAGAGAAGCGAGAGGAGACAGAGGTCAGAGGGACTGAGAGGAGGTGAGCAGAGTAGCTGGAGAGCGCAGTTAAAAGTGATGGAAACAGGAGGTAGGAGAGCCCTGCTCAAAGGAGCGTACAATCTAAAGGGAGGGGAAGACAGACAGACACATGGATGAGACGGGAGAGACGGAGACGGAGTCGAGGAAGGGGGAGAAGGGAAGAAGGGATGAGAAAGAGAGGTAGCCGACCGGTGGGAGTTTAGGCATGAGACTGGAAGGCTTTAAAGGAAAAGGTGGGTTTTTAATGTTCATTTGAAAGAGGACAGATTAGGGGAAGTTCTGATGGAGCGGGGGAGCTTGTTCCAATGGAGGGGAGCGGCGCGGGAGAAGTCTTGGATACGTGCGTGAGAGGAGGTAATCAGAGGGGAAGAGAGGCGACGATCGTTGGACGATCGCAGTGAGTGGGAGGGAGTGTGAATAGAGATAAAGTTAGAGATGTAGGGAGCAGTGGAGTTGGCGAGGGTCTTGTAAGTCAGAGTGAGGAGCTTGAAAAGGATTCTGTAGGGGAAGGGGAGCCAGTGAAGGGCTTGGTAGAGTGGGGATACAGAGGTGGAACGGCGAGGGAGGAAAATAAGCCTAGCAGCGGCGTTAAGTACAGATCTAAGGGGAGCGAGATGAGAGAGGGGGAGGCCGATAAGGAGAAGGTTGCAGTAGTCCAAGCGGGAGATAATCAGAGAGTGGACGAGAGATTTGGTGGCATCCTGGGAAAGGAAGGGCCGAATGCGCGCAATGTTGCGAAGCTGGAAATGGCAGGATTTGGCGAGAGAGTGAATGTGAGGGGCAAAGGAGAGAGAGGAGTCGAGGATGACACCTAGGCAGCGGAGTTGGGGAACAGGGGAGATATGCTCATGCATTGGTCATACCCTAGAGTTAAACAAGCAAGCTTACTTATATTTACTATTGGTACACAGCCACCCTGTTTTTATATGAAATTTCTTCAATTCCGTTGCATTTATTACTTTTTTTTTTTTTTTTTCTTGAATCTATGAAAAAAATTCTACTCTTGTGAGGAATCTGTTTTACAACTATAGTGATAAATGAATAAGCAGCAGTAAAACTAGTTCACTTCAGACCTGGATGTAGTGGCTTATGTTTGTATAGGCAAAATAAGTGGTAACTAACATATCATACACAACCTCTCGCTAGTAATCAACTTGCAAAAAAAGCACTACTTCTGCTTTAGACTTTTTTGTATATATTTTTTGTTTTATTGTAACATCCATTTTCTATTGTGAATTACATTGTATGTAAAATGCCTCATCACCATTTTAAGACTCATCTGGTTGCGACTTAGATAGTCGGCTTCCCAATTGTGTATTCCTGGAATGAATACTGCCGATATTGCTGGAACATAAAGTTCTGCCAAAGTCAAAATCTGGGCTGCAATTTTCATTGCCGCTGCACTCCTGGTTCCTCCCTGTCTGTTGATAGATGCCACAGCCGTGGCATTGTCGGACTGAACCCTGACAGGGTGGCCCTGGAGGAGGGATTGGCCTCCTCTGAGGGCCAAAAGAATAGACTTCAGTTCCAACACATTTATGGATAGGGTCGATTCCTGAACCGACCAAAGGCCCTGAAGCCGGAGGTGTAGGATTACCGCCCCCCAACCTTTCAGGCTGGCGTCTGTCGTGGCTATGACCCATGACCACGGAGAGAAGGATCTGCCCACTGTCATGTGATCCTGAATCAGCCACCACTGGAGTGATTCTCTCGTCCTCGGGGGTAGAGAGATTTTCTGGAGGTCTAGGCGTAGGTGGGATCCTGACCACTTCGTCAACAGATCCCACTGAAAACAACGAGAGTGAGCTCGACCAAAGGGAATGGTCTCGAAGGAGGCCACCATCTTTCCCAGCAGCCGCATGCACAAGTGGATTGAGGGGCTGGGAGAAGACAAGACCTGGGTTGTTATGCTTTGAATTGAAGCAGCCTTTTCGACAGGCAGGAACACCTTCTGCTGGCTGGTGTCCACGATGAGACCTAGGAAAACCATGCGTTGACACGGAACCATCTGAGACTTCTTTAAGTTGATCAGCCATCCGTGGTTCTTGAGAACGGCCAAGGCAAGGGACAAGTGATAACGCAAACAATTCTCTGAGGAGGATTTGATGAGCAGGTCGTCCAGATAAGGCACGACTTGAACTCCTAGAAGGTGAAGACGCGCTGCCATCACCAACATGATTTTCGTAAAAACTCTCTGCGCCGTGGAGAGGCCGAAGGGGAGGGCCCGAAACTGATAATGGGAGGGTCCCACAGTGAATCTGAGGAGGGACTGATGGTCGCTCCAAATGGGAACGTGGAGGTATGCATCTTTTATGTCTATGGACGCCATAAATTGATCCTTCTCCAAACCGTTTATTACCGACCTCAGAGATTCCATCCGAAATCTGTCGACTTTTAAGTGTACATTGAGGCCCTTTAGGTTTAAGATGGGTCGGAAGGAGCCGTCCGGCTTCTTGACAAGGAACAGGTTTGAATAAAACCCTTGTCCCTTTTGGAAGTCTGGGACCCTGCAGATAACTTTCTGAGAAAGAAGAGAGGCGACACAATCCTGTATTGCCTGCCTTCTTGTTGGATCTCGGGGTAGAGGGGTTATGAAGAAACAATGAGGCATGGGGCCCAGCAGGTCTATCCTGTAACCCCTTGATATAATGCCCCGAATCCAAGAGTCTTGGGAGGACGCTGCCCACTGCTTCAGAAACAAAGACAGACGACCTCCCACTGGCATCCCCTCAAGGAGAACCGAGTGGTTGTCAGGACGCAGGCTTCTCCTGGGTCTTGGAGGCCTGGCCGTAAACGAGGATCTCCCTCTAGAAGAGGAGCCTCGAGCATTAGGCTGTTTACCCCTAAATGACTGTCCTCTGGACAAGGAGGTCCCCCGAAAGGGCTGACCCGGCTCCTACCAGGGAATACCGGCAAGGAAGTGCTTTTGCCCCCTGTTGCCTGGGAGATCAAAGTATCTAATTCCGGACCGAACAAGCCTGCTGCTGAAAAAGGAATAGTTTCAACTGACTTTTTTGATTCCGCATCACCTTCCCAGTATTTCAGCCATAGCGTCCTTCTAGCTGAAATAGAAGCCGCCTGAATAGAAGAGGAGACGGCCGCTGAGTTTTGGGCCGCCTCATAAATGTACCCCGATGCCTCCTTCAAGTGCAAAGCCAGGTGGAGTAAATCAGAGTCCTCTGTAAGGCCTCTGCTAGCTGGTCTGCCCATACTTCCATGGCTCTAGCAACCCAAGCTGAAGCAAAAGTGGGTCTAAAAGAAGAACCCGCAGCCGCAAAGATAGACTTCAGCTGGGATTCAACCTTTCGGTCATTGGCATCCGGGAGGGACGCCGAACCAGGAGCTGGAAGTAAGGTGTGTTTTGCCAATCGGGCTATGGAAACATCCACTTTGGGAATACTCTCCCAGCGAACAACATCTTCCTCCTGTAAGGGATACAGGGAGGAGAACCTTCTAGTAACAGAGAAC
Source organism: Mixophyes australis (assembly GCA_036250195.1). Classification (NCBI taxonomy): domain Eukaryota; kingdom Metazoa; phylum Chordata; class Amphibia; order Anura; family Limnodynastidae; genus Mixophyes; species Mixophyes australis. The sequence goes on from JAVHZZ010000010.1 coordinate 444,601, forward strand.
CTTTTTTCAGGTTGTTTCCATGCTCCTTCTGCAATGTCTTTTAAGTTCTACAGAAGGGGGGAAACGGTTAGCTTTCCTTTTGGCCTTCTTAAAGAGACTTCTGTCCCTAGGGGAAGGATCCTCCGGTTCTGGGAGGTCCAACGCCTGCTTAACCGCCAAGACCAAATCATTAATAAATTGGCTTTTTGAATTTTCCTCCTGTTCCGAAGATTGAACCTGGTCAGAATCTGAATAATCTGCGCCCTCATCCTCAGAATCTGAAAGGACCCTAATGGGATTATCAGATCTAGGTCTCTTTCTTTTAGTAGACGGGATGTTTGGGGACTCAAGCAACAGGTTAAGTTTATTCAAACCCTTAAGGAAAGCTGTAGACCACACCGGTTCTGTGGGGACAGGGGCTTGGTCTGTAAGAGAAGAGGAAGGTCCTGGTAAAGACGTTCCAATGGACTCTGTGGTAACAGGGAGGCCCAGCTGAGTACTAGTATTATTAGCCACTGAGGTAGCCATATTAGATAGCAATTGGTTAGATTGTAAAACCATCTGAGCTAGCGAGGAAACCGACTGTGTCAGGGAGGCCACCCAGGCCGGTTCCTCCGTCAGTGGGGCTGAGGACATGCTGGGTTTGCGCAGGGGGAACCCCTGCTTCGCAGGCAGGGCAGAGCGCCAAAGGGTCCTTTTGCCCACAAGGTAATTTTACATGACATCTTGAACAAGTGAAATATTTTGCTATAGGGCCCTTTCCCTTATCTGTCATTCTTATAAAGGAAGGCACACCAATCACACAGACTAAATGGAGGGGGAGGGGGAGGGGGAGAGAGATCTATGCAGAGAAACAGAGTTAAATAACAAGTAATCAACTAATCTATATAATAAAAGTTGAACTTGTAATAGTTAAACACAATATTTTTGTAGGCAAGTAGGAGACTATAATGTAAACCTTACTAGCCCACTTTTTTTTTACACAGAAAGAAACGATATATGTATTTAAAGAAGCTGATACTTAGCCCATAGGCCACAAAGGGGAGAAGTCCAACAGCAGTGTCCTGTGCCTGCTCCCTCAGCTCTGTTCTCTCTTCCCGGGCTTCTCTTGGCGCCAGAAGACTAGGAAAGACCATCTCTCTCTGGAAGGAGGGGGGAATTCTATGCTTTAGCTCCCCCCCCCCCCTTCAGTCATTGCTGCTCTGCAGCTGTAACCTCCAAAAAGGAAAAAAAGTATGGAGCGTGGCAGATAGTGGAGACCTCTAATACAGAGGTCTCCGCAGCGAAATACCCGACGCCCTCCTCCTATGTATGAGGGGGGGGAACGTGGTATAGCCCCCATCCTTCTCCTCTCCGTAGCGCCGAGTGGCAGAAAAAAATAAAATGGCCGCCGGCTTCCTTAGAATCCGATAACCGGCACTCTATGCCTGTAAGGGCAGCGCCGGTTATCGGGGAGGCTGGAGGAGTGACAGCGGTCCCTGAGACCGCTTGTGACTCCTCAATCAGGCACCAATCTTCCAGTCCCTGCCAGTAAGAGCCATTGGCTCTCCTCTGACAGGGGAATGCCTGCGCTGCTAAGCTGCGAGTGTGTTCTCTATAGTAGAACACACTCCAGCGCTGCCACCTGTAAAAAAACACAAGAATAAAATAAAATGAAATAAAATTTGTTAAATTTACACTAGCAACTAAAAAACACTGCCCAACTCCAGGGCACCTAAAAATAACTGAACAGGAGAGGGGAGGGGTCTGTCGGCAGTACTAAAACTTAACTAGTTAGGTGCCAACTCCACCAGCTCCCTCCACAACCCATGGTAATCAGTGTCCCCCAGACTGGATGAAAGAGAAATAGATTTTTCCAAAAATTACAAAACATCCGTTTTGATTTGTTTCCCCGTGAGTCACGTCTGTATTTTAAGCAAATGTAGATGTGTATTGTCTATAAATGGTCTATAGAATCGCTATGAATAGGCGAGTGAAACAGGTTTTTGTATTATTGCTTCATACAGAATGTGTTCAGTCGTCCACTAATCCATGAGATCTCGTAAACCAGAGGTTTCAGAAGAGCGTCTGAGTTATTATACACATGAACGCCTCAGCTTCTCTCTCACGCGGAATATTCATCCTTTTAATATTAAAACAGATGCATTATCATCACTTTAATGCTCATTACCAGAGGAATATATATTAGCCATAGACTGTAAGCTGCGAGCAGTCTTCTCACCTCTGTCTGTTTTACCCAGTTTGTTTATTAGTTTATTGTATTTGTCCCCAATTGTAAAGCGCTACGGAACATGTTGGCACTATATAAATAAATGATGATGATGCACAATAAGAGACATTACTTCCATCTCATCCATCCACGCAGCGTTGCTGAGAGCCCAGGGTTGAAATGGAGCAAAATCAACAAACTGATTATTGAAAGAAACCTGGTTATAAATACTGAACCCTCTATTAACATACAGAGCCCTGAGCGCCACCAGCACCTGGAAATTACATTTATTTTTCATCAAGACATCTGTACAAAAAGCGCACAGGTCACACTATAGGTGCCCAGTTTGCAGCAATGTATATTTGTTCACAAAGTGTTCCACATCCTCTCCTTGCAGCATTTTCATGGCTCTCCAGTGGAGGGCGCCACAGTTCTCCGGCTTTCCTTCTGAATGGCTGAGCTCTTCCTTGATATAACACAACCAGAGATCTAGGGAATGACACATAACAATCAGTTCTGATCCTATAACAACCTTATATATGGGAGGACACATTCCCTCCTGGACATTGGATATAATAGGGTTTTATACAGCACCAACATACAAGGCAAAGTCTCATTAGGTTACAGGAGGGAGATTGTTATTCCAAGTTTCCATTTGTGCAGATATTGCACATTATATATCAATTATAATATAAACTCCTGTTAGTAATACTTGGGACACCGGCCAGGGCACGGTCTGATGCCGGGCGTAGATAAGACAGCCCCAGGGTGGCAGTTTGCAGCAGGATCCCGGTTCACATAAGAGCAATGTACCTGGATTTGTGGCCCCAAATTCCCGCAGAGCGCGCTCATAATATTCACGCAGATTGTTCATCTTGCTCTGCTCCTAAATAACAGATAAGTCAGTTAATAATTGATCATAATTTACACGGCGTCTCTTTCAGATGGATAAATGTAAGCGGGAGCAAATCATTTCCAACAATAACGGAGCTATAAAGTTAAATGGGAGACGATATATTATAATGAGACAAGGATACATCCGACGCCTCTGGCACTATTTCCATAGGATGTATAACAATTTCTTAGAGTGTTGCGTAGATAGAAGGGATAAGAATTAAGATAAAGTTCTTATTCCTGGCTTACCAGTGAATATATGGACAAAACGTTTGTTTTATAACCCAATTCCAATAGGATTTATAGCGGTTTGTTGGGGTGAATCACACGAATAGGTAAGAACATGAAAAACTTAAATAAACGCAATATCCTCTGTATGTCAGCTCTGCAGCCGAGGATTACTGGATCATCCAGATCCCAATGAGATACAAGACTCACCTGATCCTTCTCAATTTCAATCATCTTCAGGAAAAAATCCTCCGAGAAGGGGCGATTCTCATGTAAACTAGAAGAGAGATTGGGGGGTGAATCGTGTCTGCGGGTAACTTAAATACAGATTATTGTCCTCCACCACTTTATGTTGTAAGAAAGTTACAGTCTCCAACAAGACCCAGAGTTAATCTGAGAAGTCTCCGTTACAGAATCCTCTGGGAAGATACACAACATCCCTTATAGTATGTGGTACCAACCAGTAACCGCTAAGCTGAAATCTGCCCAAACACCAGCTCCTCTTCATGGTGCGACCCAGACACAACCAAATTCATATACCCCATTTCTCAATTACAATGTGCCTTATGGATGAAATACAACATTTACATTGCTTAGCATTGAGGGCTGTTTCCTAAATGTCATATTGGATGTTCAGCTACAAGAAAACGAAAATGCTTATAATCTGCAGGATAGCGCTTCCTTAGAATGAGTTCCAATACCCAAGATGACACTTTACCACGGAGCAAGCCGAGGACGGTGTCCCAAGTCTAATCTCTGATTCCCGCAGTAACAGCTGCCGATACAACTAATCCGCTCCGCTTACCTGATGAACAATTTCCTCGCTCTCTTGTAGCCTCCGGTCCTGGTCGCCCAGTCCAGATACTTCACCTTCATGATCTTGGTGACAGCAGGATTTAGGACCAGTTTCTGTGGGGAGCAGGGTAATTATACCACACACCATCTCTATAATACAGGTTTTCTTGCAGAAGTTCGGCTAAAATAAGCCCCAAAAACAAACATGTCTAGAAGTAACTATAAAGGTGTCACATTCAGTGTTGATATAAACAGAACAGAGGGTCCTGGCTAGACCACCAGGAGCACAATGCACTGAGGTATGTACCATTGTGTCTCCCTCACCCACCTCTTATGTACATGATAAACTGGGACAAACCATGAGGAACACATACATGATAGAGCGATTCTGTGACCTCTGGGCTCCTCTCCTTCTCGCTCCAATCTACCATTAGTGTCCACAAGGGCAAACTGTCCTGCGAACAGAGAAACACAGAGAATGTGAGGACACAACATCAAGCTCAATACAATAATCAAACGTCAATTCACAAGCTCTACAGGATCTAGTATTATCGGGGTGGTTGTTCCAGAGCTACAAGATGAACATTTCAATCTTCATCTTGGTGGTTCTGATGTACATCAATACATTTGTGAGGACCTTCGGGGTGTCGTCAATACCAGGGCAAATTCTTTGTCATCAACATTAAAGACCTTTACGTCCCAACTTGTCCAACACAACACGGTTTCAGCTGTGATTCGAGGGCGTTTACGAAGGTTATGGTGACTTATGATCCCCACCTGGACGATGCACTAATCAAGACTCCTCATCCTTCTAGTGAGACTTACACTTTCTGTTTTATATATAATGGTTTGTGCTACAGTGTACACAATATGATTCATACACCGGTAATCAGATCCTGTCATCCCTGTTTCTCCTTTGTATAGTACGTCCCAAGCCCCAGATTCATACAAAGTTATTTCTAGGGGAAAATGTCACTTTTAGTGAAAGATCTCACTACCAAACTTAGGTTAGAAAGAAAAGCTCTTCACAACTATTTGTGATTTACATGATGCCGACTGTCCAAGAATGGACCCACCCCAACCCCCCCAAACGATAGTTACACCTGTCCTCTGTAGTTAACGTGTGTTAGGAGAGGTCTCCTTTAGTCTCCACTTCCAATCCAAGGACACTTACCTTGGGCTTCACCAGTGTAAATGCCTTTTCAAACACCCGTTCCACATACTCAGCCTTCAACGCTATCAGAACCTCCAGTCTCGTCCTCCACATGTCTACAGATGCACTGAACCTCTCAGTAGCTGCAGAAGATACTTCCACCGCTAAGTCCACCTGCCCGAGGACCACCAGCTGTGATACCTGAAAGACAATAAATTAGCAAAAACAATCTAAAATGATCAAATAGAACAAGACTGCAGCACAGACTGCGCCGTCTCCCACACACTGGGCCTAGATGATGAATGACAGTATTTCTCCTCACCCAGTCACTGTATCTCGCAACAAGCAACAAGTTGGATTCATGCGCTTTACTGAAAGCCGACAACAGCCTCTCCTGCCTCTGAAAGGAGAAGACAGTGTTTAGCGGTGCATGCAGCCAGCAGGAAACACCACAGACGCAGAACTGCAGAGCTTACAATCCATTTCCAGCTATCAAAGTACATCTGTTCAATCATAGGAAGACATTAAAGTGAATGCATGATTAGCGGTGTGAGAGCATTTAGAGAAGGATCAGGTCCCAGCTTACTACCAGGAAATTCTGCATCCAACACTGTGCCAGGGGAGGTGATGAACACATCCAACCACATATGTAACGTATGGAGTAACATGCTCCTACCATATCCTCTATATTATTCCACCGTCCCCCGTTTTATGTGGGGATAAAGCTATACATAAAGAATAAATGGAAGAGGGCCCCCACCCACCACCCACAGGTACCAGTGTAAGTTTAGCAGTTACCTCTTGTTTCAGCTGGTTGCTGTTTGTTTGCCGTTTGTACCTCTCCAGACAGAAGGTGATGTACATCTCCCACATGGACTCTAGGAGAAGATGGAGTCAGTATGTGTAGAGGGATCTACATGGATCTATTTATATGTACAACAAATATTAGGTCAGACCTGTCTGCAGAGAACTCAGCGCAGTTTCATAGACTCTGCTACATCGCTCCTCCTGTCGCGCCATGTCCTGCGCCCGTGTCGGTTTGGTTGTGTACTCTGCCGACGGTAACGGTTTAGCGGACAACTCCTGACGTGCCAAAAAGTCCCAGGTAAGAGGATCCTCTGCATGAAGGGTCTGCAAGCTGAAAAGGACCGATGACATCATTGTCCCTGCGCCATGTCCACGCTCGGCGTGGAATCTTACACTCTCTGATCATGTTACTGCACTCTCCACTCAGTATGGAATATTTACATTGATTACATCGTTACACTAAGAAAATTTCCTTACAAAAGTTCATTAACCATTTCACTCTCTCTTCCCACTCATTTCCACGGCAGTGACAGCGACGGTCACTATGAACAGATTCGGTGATCCGTGGCCACACCTGTGAGCTGACTTATTATTTATATCTAATTGTCAACAAAGAAAGAAGAGTAATATATTGTGGGGCACTCGAATGAATGAGAGAGAATATAAAGTCATGATCTTTATTAAAGTTTATTAAAGCCCAATATCTAGTTGTGGGCTAGATCCTTATCATTAAAGCAAGAGACTTATAGTGAAATATTAAAAAATGTATCATACCTTTCCCGGCCGGCATCATGGACCAGGTGTGTTCCCGCACGCTGGCCCTGTCCACTACCCGACTTCCCTTTTTTTCCTCTCCTTTCCTTCCTACCCCTTACTATCTCAGGCACTATTTCACAATCTTCATTTTTATTACAACTGTATTAACTTGGAACTGTTCTTATCTTCTTTTGTAGCGCGGCTGTCCCCTCGCTGGGGGACCTGAGGCGGCCCTGTCTTCACCTCCCGATGGCTCTTAAGATCTTCTCATTGAACATTAAAGGTTTGAACAACCCACAAAAGCGCACAACACTTTACCTCACACTCAAACAACATAGAGCAGATATAGTTTTTCTGCAAGAAACACATTTTACACGTCATTCACATCCAGAACTGAAGTCTAAACGGTACCCTTCTGCTTTCCATGCTTGTGACCCCAGACAGAAAAAACGGCGGGTAGCTACACTCTTTGCATCCCACGTAACATTCGAGCTTTTGACATCTCACTCTGACCCTGAAGGTCGTTTTCTAATTCTAGTGGGTAAACTCAATAATACCTTATGCACCCTAGTTAATGTATATGGCCCAAATCAAAACCAGAGCTCATTTCTTGTTGCCCTAGACTCCTTGCTCTCTCAGGTGCGCCAGGGAGAAGTGATTATGGCAGGGGACTTTAATGTTGTAGTAGATGAAACTATAGATAGATCGTCCACTTTGCTCCCTCCCGCCAGTGGCTCGGAGTCCCGTAAATCTAAGGCCTTGGGGTCCCTTCTTTCCCATCACCTCCTCTTTGACTCCTGGAGGCTCAGGGAACCCTCATCCCGTGATTATACATATTACTCCCCGGTGCATGGAACCTATTCGCGAATAGACATGGTCTTCCTCAGCCACAATCTGTCATTGAAGCTCAGGGCGGCCCATATACATCCGATGGTTTGGTCCGATCACTCTCCCATATCTGCCGACCTATCAGACATAGCATTTCGCCCTCGTCCTGCTACATGGCGTATTAATGATTCTATTCTCCATGATCAGCCACTTACCCTAGAGTTCCGGACCCTTCTTGAGGAGTATTTTCTCTTTAATGACCTCCCCGATACTTCCCCCACGACCCTCTGGGAAGCCCATAAGGCAGTAGTGCGGGGGCATCTTATTAGCATGGCCTCGCGCCGGAAGAAGTTGGCCATTTCCAAACGTGCGTCATTAACCATTCAACTCCAGACTCTGGAGAGACAGCATAAACTATCCCCAGATGAGGAAGTACTGACCAAACTCCTAAAGGCGAGGTCTGATTTGAACCTCCTTCTCTCTGAATCCACTGCCGCGGCCCTCAAACGGCTGAAGCAGACGTTCTACGAAAAGGGAGATAAAGCAGATAGAATACTAGCTACCCATCTGAGGGCTCAGAGATCTCAAAACAACGTCATGGCCCTAAAGTCTCCTTCAGGCTCACCCATATACCGTCCTGATCAAATAGGGCGTGAGTTCCAAAAATTTTATTCCTCACTGTATAACTTGGATGCACTAAATCCCGGGAGTGCTCCCCCTGCGGACACTATAGCAGCCTTTTTGAGGCAAGCGAATCTCCCTACCCTTTCTAGTAACCTATCTCAACAACTAAATAAGGAGATCACGTCAGAAGAGATACTAGCAGTCATCAAGGCCCAAAAAACCTCTAAGGCCCCGGGGCCTGATGGCTTCTCCGCAGCCTATTACAAAAGATTTTCCCAGACCCTGGTTCCCCACCTCCACACCTTGTTCAATGCTGTCTTACATGGAGATCCCTTCCCTAAATCGATGTTAGAGGCGCGTATTGTAGTCATTCATAAGGAGGGGAAGGACCCCAGCGACTGCGCAAGCTATCGTCCCATCTCCCTCCTTAATGTTGACATTAAGATTTATGCAAAGATCCTGGCCACCCGCTTGATCGAAGTCCTTCCGGGTCTGGTCCATTATGATCAGGTGGGGTTCATCCCGGGTCGCCAGGCCAGGGATAATACTGGCCGCGCAATAGACCTGGTTCAAATCATTAATCAAAGACGTCTCCCGGCCATGATGCTCTCACTGGATGCCGAGAAGGCGTTCGATCGAATTTCTTGGGATTTTATGACCCTAGCTCTGAAGGCGTACGGCTTCTCGGCTGAATTTCTGACTGGGGTCTCCGCTCTATATAACTCCCCCTCAGCTAGGGTCTTGGTTAACGGATCTTTATCTAACCCTCTCTCGCTCTCCAACGGGACGAGACAGGATTGCCCCCTATCGCCCTTAATCTTTGCACTAGTGATAGAACCCTTGGCCGCAATGATCAGACAGTCGACGTCGATCTCAGTGGTGACAGTGGGGCCGCGGGAATTTAAGGTCTCTCTCTTCGCGGACGACATACTTCTCTCTCTGACGAATCCTCAGGAGTCTCTACCCGCCTTATACAAACTTATAGATGAATATGGCCTGCTGTCTGGCTACAAAATCAATTTTGTTAAGTCAGAGGCCATGCTCCTTCATGCTCCCCCATCCCTTAGGAACAGTTTGCAGACTAACTTTGCACTACGCTGGCAGGCGAGTAAGATTAAATATCTTGGAGTTTATATCACCTCGACCTATGATAAATTATATCAGGAAAACTTTCCCCCCCTTCTGTCAAAAATCAAACAGGACTTGGAGACTTGGAAGAGCTATATCATATCGTGGTTGGGGAGGATTATCGCTATTAAGATGAACTTGGTCCCGAAACTTTTATATCTTTTTCAAACCCTTCCAGTGAGGGTTCCTGACTCCGTGTTTAGAGATTTGCATTCCTCTTTCCTAAAGTTTATATGGCGTGCCAAGCCTCCTAGAATCTCAATAGCAGTGCTTAAAAAGCCTAGGGCTCGGGGAGGCAGGGGCTTCCCAGACATTAAATTTTATTATTTGGCATCCCATCTGTCCCAGGTGACGGTAAGCTATGCCCCTTACCAGTATATATCGTGGGTGGACCTGGAGACCCACTATGTGGGGGTCCCCTCTATGGCATCACTCTGGGGCTTGGCCAATATAGATAGGCCACCAGCGGCCTTCTCTCTCCAATCCCTTAAATTCTGCTTATCCCTCTGGGACTCATGTCGGGTTAAATATAAATTGTCCTCCCCTGTCTCACCTCTGACTCCTCTTTGGGGCAACCCACACTTCTCTCCCGGTAATTCAACGCAGCAATTTAAATATTGGATGAGGGCAGGAATAAGGGTGGTTTCGGATCTGGTGGTCAATCAAAATTGGGCCTCTATGTCGGAACTTCACCACAGGTTTGAACCGTTTCGTCCGCTTTTTTTGAGTACTTCCAGGTCCGACACTTTGCCATGTCTATGCCCCCCCAGGAGGTTCTCCAGGCCCCGACCTCCCTTGAGTATATGTGTCTACATTCCCTTCTCACTAAAGGGATGATCTCCAAGATCTATAATTGGCTCACAGACTATACTTTCGATACTCCAGGCCGACATGAGCGGGAATGGGAGAGGGACCTGGGTCCTCCTCCAGACAACTCATGTTGGGAGGAGATCAGGGAGGGGATTGCAAAGAGCTCGATCTCTACACTAATTAAGGAAACAGCCTACAAAGTGTATTATAGGTGGTACTATACTCCTGATAAGCTGTCTCGAATGTTTCCTACGGCCACTCCGAGCTGCTGGTGGGATTGTGGCCAGAGAGGCACGATGCTACATATATGGTGGACCTGCCCTCGCATAGTTCCTTTCTGGAACATGGTTCTTACCCTCATAAACTCTGTGTCAGAACTACAGATAAATAAGGACCCCTGGTAATTCCTTCTCTCTCGCCCTATACCTGATGAGAGCGGACCTTCTAATAAGCTTATCTCCCATATCTTGGCAGCGGCTAAATCTCTAATTGCAAGACACTGGAAAGACCCTGGGGCTCCCTCTATGCAGGAGTTATGGTCTTACATAAGACATGTCACAAGCATGGAGAGTATAACATGTTACCTTCATGATAAATCATATAATTTCGATAAAGTATGGGCCCCGTGGTATTTACTAGAAAGCCGTAGCTGCTTATCCAATACGGCTTCCACTTCTGCAGCTGGAATATAGCTCTTGGGCCGCCTCCGGATCTCCCGGGCAGGAGATGGTGCGCAGCTGGTGAGTACTAATTGTATGCCAGTTTCCTTTTTGGTAGTCTATATAAGTGTGTGGCTTAGCTTTTACTAGCAATGTCCCAAGTTTGCTTGCTTAGTTATTTGTTAGCTATATTGTTACTAAAACTTGTGCCTTCCTACCCCCCAACCTTTCTTTTTCTTTCCCCCTCCCCACAGATATAAAAATATAAAACATAGAGGAGACATTTTGAATATTAATGTTTTTATGTCAATCGTGTTGATTGTATCTTTTCCTGTTGTTTCCTCTTTAAATAAAGAGTTAAAAAAAATAAAAAAAATGTATCATAAATGTTACCGAAGGATTAAACAAACTGTGAAGACAGACAGCTCCTCACTGTCTAGCCGGACCCCGCGTCTGTTGCTTCCCACTTTATACATCACTAAACCTCCTAAATAACTCACTGAGATTATACTATATAACAACGGATGATACCTATCTCTTAGTCGCTAGGACTTTACCTTTCCTTTAATCTGCTGTTTTGATGTATTACACTTACCAGACAGCAGTTTCCTCTCCCACAGTATGAATCTCGTATGGGATCATTTTCCCGTATATACTCTTATATTATAAGCCCACTTCTTTGAATCGATGACTTATGATCCAATGAAGAGTGTTCTTAGGAATATATGTGGCTTTTAATTACTAAATTAAGGAAAGCTAAACCACACCCGTTATACATATATCATCTGCTTATTAGGATCCTCTGCATATCAATTTAAATTAGGCTTTAAATAATAACGAAGACATAGGAGTAAATGAAATATAGAGATGTAAAGCAAGTTATATAAAGTGACATCTCAGTAATAGTTGAATTATAAAATTGAATTGGATGGATGGATGGATATATATATATATATAATTCAGGACGACGACGCGGTTAGACAGCTCATCACTGTCTATCTTAACAGTTTGTTTAATCCTTTGGTAACATTTATGATACATTTTTTAATATTTCGCTATAAGTCTCTTCCGTTAAAGATGAGGATCTAGCCCACAACTAGATATTGGGCTTTAATAAACTTTACAAAGATTATGATTTTATATTCTCCCTCATGAGATCCCCACAACATCATACTCTTCACTCTTTGTTTACAAGCGGATACTCCGTGTATGGGTGCGCCCTTCCGTGTGCGTTATATTTATAAAATATATAATATAATAATGTATATTTAAGGAAGTTTAATGAACTCCTTGGTGCGGAGTTTCATACATATTTCTTTATTATTTATATCTATCCGTCACGTCTGTTTCAGACAATCATGAGTCTACTTAGTGCATTAAATATGTCCACTTACTCAGTAAAAATTTCTCTCTGCAGATCCTCAGCAAAATTAAACTTTTTAGAGATGGAAAGTAGAGAAAGCTGGAAGTCGGCACCTGCGGAGAGGAGGACACAGTCGTTACACAACATCCCACTCCTCCTGTCACCATCTCCACATCGGGCCTCTCTCACCTGTTATCTTCTGTACAGCAGCTTTATAAACCACTCGGGCCAGTTCTCCCTTCAGAATATCATCCGAATATCCAGACTCCCCCTGCAAGGAGAGAGACAAAAGATTACCAGGGGGTCTTGTCACGGCTATGTCATATAGATTTATTCCTATTCCGCCAATGTCACAGGCTCAGAACTGGACATTGGGAACAAATTCGTCTCCAACTTTCAAAGATAAATTCCTCCACCGACTAATACGACTTCTCTTTCATTAATAAACAATGAAAACTGCACCAGAAATTAGGAAAAAAAGCAAATATACAGAAAAAGCTTCCCCTCCCTTCCCCCCAGGATTGCCTACAGCCCATATTCTAACCCCCATGTAACACAGTGCAGTCCCCCTGAGAATCCCCTTCGCACCAGGCGTAGGAGGATATAATACATCCAGTCTTCTCCCATAGAGAGCTCATGTATCCGGTATATCAGCTTCACACGGGGATAGACAATCTGCGGGGTCACTGTGTGCTAGTGTGTATTATTTATAATATATGTGTGCTAAGAATGTTCATCTTAAATTATATTTTCTCTACTGCTTTATATTTATATATTCTATTTCAACTAATTAAAGTGGTCCGATCATACCCACAAACGTCCCACTGTCCTTCCAAGTCTGCCTTATTGCAACAGTCTGATCTGAATTAAGAAAATGCAGTTTTATTTCTAATGGTAATTACTACTACAGCCTTATTGCAAGTTGTCCTTTCACTGTTTGTTTGTTTAAACATTTTACTGCTAAGGTTTGTTGGGGGGGGGGGGGGGGGGGTGGGGGGGGTTTTATTGAGGGCTTGATTGAAGTACTGTATATACTCGAGTATAAGCCGAGGCACCTAATTTTACCACATAAAACTGGGAAAACGTATTGACTCGAGTATAAGCCTAGGGTGGAAAACAGCGCTAATTTAACCACAAAAACCTAAATAAAAATGATAGGTTCAATTTACGAAATCATTTTTAGCTAAACCATAAATAACAGAACATGACAAGGAACATACATAAATGATTATAAAATCATTGGGTACAACCTAACCTAAATAAATAAAAGATAATGTAAGCAATATCCTAGGGTGCTCTTTTGTGATGTAAATTGATGGGTTTGTAAAAAAATTAAAAGTACAGTTTTGACAGGTGGCATTTTTGCTTTTACTGAAATTTCATTTTAATTTACATCTGTATTGGAACTTATTTTTATATATGTTTAACCCCAAAGGAAAGGTGTAATTACAGGCGGTTAAAGTAATGTCTATTAGTATGTAACTTATGTGGTATTTAATAAAAAGATAATGATTGTTCTTTATATATGTTTTATGACGCAAGCTTATAAAACGTTTTGATCTATCTATCTTTGTGCTAGTTTGTACCCCCCAACTTGTCATCTCACATAATGGATTTAACGGAAACATTTTTTTTGTACTGCATAACCATGTAAACTTTTCAGTGTCCCCCAGTTCTGGTCCTGTATGATCAAAACCCTCCGTACCGTTACGCTGTGCGTGAATAGAATGCGGAGAAAGAAAGATCCAAGACACATTTTATAGAGAGATTTTTTTTACTTACCCCACAGTGGAACGCACGTGCGTTCCAACAACAGGAAGTTCGGCATTTGGAACGCAAGTTTGCGTTCCAAATGCCGAACTTCCTGTTGTTGGAACGCATATGCGTTCCAATGCAGAAGTTAACAGCCGAGGGACCGGATACCAGGTAAGTTCACCCGTGTATAAGCCGAGTGGCCTTTTTCAGCATACAAAAATATGCTGAAAAACTCGGCCTATACACGAGTATATACAGTACTCTGATCACATGTGTCTGTTAAGCAGATATATTCATAGTAGAATGGCTGCAAAGCCAGTGATGGATGCTTAGTTAGTGTGTGTAGCTCTAAGTGTATAGATACAAGTGTGAAACAAAAAATTTAAACAGCATAATTCTGAGTTATACCGGAGCTGCACTGAAGGAATCAGGAGAAGAACTTTCTGCCTATTAACTCAGCTACACAAGGACAACAGTCAGTATTCACCTGAAACTCCATATTCTACCTCTGATGTTTTCAACTCACTCTGGCTACAAGCTACATGCAGCATGAGGACTGTTTTGGACTCTGATCTCATTTTCCTCTCATCTCATGAAAGTTTGTTCTATTTGTCAGTTTGTTTTCAATGCAAAATCCACTCTGTTTAATCAGACTGCTGTACTACTTGCTCAACCTCTCCCTACCCATGCTACAGTTACTTCAGTCCCCTATCTCACCACTGTACTTCAATTCTATTTAAGCTTTGTCTCCCTTTACAAGTAGGAAGAAATTATACTGTCTTTCAACCAATCTCCTCTCTCATGAGTCTGCAAAATCTCAGCTACTCAATTACCTGCTCTTTATTACTCTCCATTCAACACTTCCACCCACTCCCCCACATGGGTCCCCACATTATTACTTTATACTATCCAGACATCCAGGAATACACTACATTTGCTGCAGCCTAGCTCTGCACTACTTATCTGATTACACTGGACATTGCAATTAGGCAATTCCTTTAATTCCTAATTTTTGCTATTTGACTACTAGTCCCAATGCTTGCCAAAATATTTTTCTTTCTCTCTTTTCGTGGCATTATCTTTAGGACTATATCATCCCTCACCCATCCTGCAACACACACCTGTGTCCACATGTCCCCTTCATTATTTCACTCACCTCTAGTGAACACTCATGAACTCTTTTCCTATTTAAATTCAATAACTTTAACAGCCTCACCCTGCCGCCAGAAACTAAAAGGACACACATCTTACAATCATCTTACCTACCTTTCTTCCTCCCTGCTTCTATTAGCTGGTGATATATCACCTAATCCAGGTCCCCCTCACTTCTCCCACACACATATATCTGAACACTACAGAAATCTGGCAAACCTCAAACACATCACCTGTCTCCCCTCTCTTCCAAAGTCCTTTAGATGTGCCCTTTGGAATGCACGCTCTGTTTGTAACAAACTTACCTCCGTACATGATCTCTTCCTCTCATACAACCTCAACCTTCTAGCAATAACAGAAACATGGCTCACGCATTCAGACACTGCCTCACCTGCAGCACTTTCACATGGTGGCCTCCATCTCACCCACACCTCCAGACCTGAAGGCAGACAAGGAGGTGGGGTTGGACTACTTCTCTCCCCACAGTGCACATTCACAGTTCTACCAAGTGTCCCTTCACTCACATTCACATCTTTTGAAGTACATGTTATTAGGATTTTTAACCCATTCTCTATGCGTGTTGCTGTCATCTATCGCCCCCCTGGACCACACCAACAATTTCTTGAACACTTCTCTGCATGGCTCCCTCACTTCTTATCTACTGATATCCCCACCATCATCCTGGGTGATTTCAACATCCCTATTTCTAATCCACGTTCCAATGCTGCTTCCAAACTACTCTCTCTAACATCCTCACTTGACCTCTCCCAGTGGATTGAATCTGCTACTCATCAGGATGGCCACTGTCTTCATCTTGTTTTCTCTAGGCTCAGTTTCTAATTTCCTTAACTCTCCTTTCCCCCTCTCGGATCATCACCTTATCAGCTACTCGCTCACCCCCAGTTCTTTACCCTCCCCAGTGTCCAACTCCTCCAAGCCTCCTCGTACCCGCAGGAATATCAACTCTATTGATTTTCAACAGTTTTCCACCTCTCTCCAACACCTTCTTTCCCCAATTTCTACATTCTCTTCCCCTGATCGGGCAGTACCCCATTTTCATCAAACCCTAGCAACTGCCCTGGATCAAGTGGCTCCAGCGACACTACATACTTCGCGTAGAATTCGCTGCCAACCGTGGCACACTACAGTAACACGAACTCTACAAAAACTTTCTCGTAAAAGCAGAACGTCACTGGCGTACATCTTGTGCCTCTAATGATTTCATCACATATACTGATATCTACCACTCCTACAGAAATGCTCTGGACACTGCTAAACAAGCATACTACCGATCTCTCATCTATGCTCAGGCTTCTAACCCCAAACGCCTCTTTACCACATTTAACTCTCTTCTGAATCCTCCTGCCCCAAATCCTCCAACTAACATCAGTGCACAGGATCTTGCTTCATATTTCAAGGACAAAATTGATAAGATCAGGCTTGAAATGGTATCATCTCCCTTGACAAGGAATCTGCTCAATTCCTTTGTAGCACCCTCTGACACTCTCTCTTCATTTGATCCCACAAATGAAGAGGAAGTTTCTACTCTCTTCTCATCTTCCTACTCTACCTCCTGTCCTCTTGATCCCATTCCCTCACAAATGGGTATGTCCCTGTCTCCTGTGCTGATTTGATCACAGCAAAAAATAATAACCGATACTCTCTTCTAATTCTCCTGGATCTCTCTGCTGCATTTGACACTGTTGACCACTCTCTCCTCATACAAACGCTACAATCCCTATGTCTTGAAAGCACTGTCCTATCCTGGTTCTCATCCTACCTATCTAATCGCTCTTTCAGTGTTAATTTCTCTGGATCCACCTCTGCTCCGCTTCCTTTATCAGTTGGAGTTCCACAAGGCTCAGTCCTAGGTCCTCTGCTATTCTCTATCTACACCACTTCTCTTGGGAGACTAATAAGCTCCTTTGGATTTCAGTATCATCTCTATGCGGATGATACACAAATCTATCTATCCTCTCCTTATCTCTCACCATCTGTGTTGTCTCGCGTTACTGACTGTCTTTCTGCCATTTCATCTTGGATGTCTTCTCGCCAACTCAAACTCAATCTTTCAAAAACTGAATTAATAATATTCCCACCCAAAAACAGAAGCTTCCTGCCTGACATTTCTATTTCTGTCGATAACATGACCATAAATCCCACCCCGCAAGCTCGTTGCCTAGGTGTAATCCTTGATTCATAACTGTCGTTTATTCCCCACATCAACTCTATATCTAAATCATGTTACATACATCTAAAGAACATTTCCAGAATACGCACATATCCGACACAAGACACCGCAAAAACATTAATTCATGCACTCATCATCTCCCACATCGACTATTGCAATTCCCTCCTTACTGGTCTTCCCAAAGTCAGACTTGAACCCCTACAATCTATTTTGCACGCAGCGGCTAGACTGATTTTCCTTACAAACCGTTATTCCTCTGCTGAGTCACTCTGTCAGTCTCTACATTGGCTGCCTGTATTTCAACGAATCCAACATAAAATTCTTCTACTAACATACAAGGCCATCAACAAAATTGCACCAACATACATCTAATCACTTGTCTCAAACTATCTCCCAACTCGACACCTCCGTTCTGCACAAGATCTACGTCTCTCCTCCACTCTCATCACATCCTCCCATTCTCGGTTACAGGATTTATTCCGGGCTGCACCCACTTTGTGGAATTTCCTCCCTCGCACAGTAAGACTTTCCTCTAGTCTTCAAACCTTCAAGCGTTCACTGAAAACCCACCTCTTCAGACAAGCTTATAATATTCCTCAACCATCATCTTAATCTCCCTAGATTACCCTATTACCACCCTCTACACAGCTAACACAAGACAACAACCCTCTGACCAACATTGCCACACACAGCCCACTCAATACTTTTACCTTTGCATTCTAGCTGGTCCATTGTGCAATACGATGTAGCACATGCCCTTGTGTATCACACTCCCATAGTCCTATAGATTATAAGCTTGTGAGCAGGGTTCTCTTACCTCTCTGTCTGTATGTATTACCCAGTATTGTCTTATTAATGTTTGTTCCCAATTGTAAAGCGCTACGGAATTTGCTGGCGCTATATAAATAAATGTTGATGATGATGATGCCCTGGACCCATGGGCATTAGATTCACTGGGGGTAGACTATTAAAGACCCCATTTCTGGCTGGCGTGTTGCACATTTTTGTTCATTACTGGATAAACTGCAGAGCGCACAGGTACAATATTCTGCATACAGACTTCATCAGAGCTCCCCCTGGTGGCTATAATGAATCTTACAATATCCATCTTTGCTTGTTCCAACTCCTCTTTCTCCATCCTCTGTTTCTCCGCATTCATCAGCTCCATCCGGAAATACTGGAAGGAAGGAAGAGCCCGTCAGTCAAACACTTCTAGGGAATTAAGGGGGAGGGGAGTGACAGCTAATTGTCATTCCAAGTGTTGGGCTAGAAACCTCATTACACTACAGAGCCAGGACCCCAGACTCACTTCTTGGTACAATTTGGAGCAATCTGGATGGAAGCGGAGGGATCGAAGGAAAATGTGTCTTGCGCTTTCAGCCGACAACTGATCCTCAAATTCCCACTTAGCTGCCATGATCCACAAAGCTGGCAGGAAACAAAAATAAGAGTTTACAGCCCGAAACACAAGAAATTCAGGACATGACAAGTAAAACAGAGGAGGAACCATGTAACATTCTCAGCTACATATGGATCAATCATCCGTTACCAGGCTCCTCCATCATATCTCTGATCTATCTGGAAGATGCACGTAATGTGGGTGTCAGTTACCTGGTTTATCTGGGTGGATTGCCAGCAGGGATGAGAAACATTTACTGAGCTGGAATCTGCAGTTCTGAAAATGAAGACGGGAAACAAGTTACTTTGTGACCACCCCCAAACTGTTTGGTTTCATCAGAATAAAGCAATAACTTACCCATTTCTTACAGAAGGCCACGTGCGACATCCACAGCTGAAGATCCTCCTAGAATAAAGTAAATTGAAAGAGCTGATAACTATGTCTTCTGATGGTGGCCTCATGGTGCATTCATCTCAGAGACACCTCTCATTAATGCTGCACTATCTCCTAGGAACACAGAACAGGTCCCTTCCCTCTATCCAGTACTACATGCAACGGTTTCCCTCTACTGCTTCTGTAATACAGAACAGACTAATCATTAACGCTCACCATATTTTAAATGGTGTTGGGGTGAGCAGGAGAACCAATCACAAGACACAATCTCTTGAATTACACTCACTCCCCAGTTTTCATGAGAGGCTGTGATAGATACAAAGCATCCCCCATTGCTCCAGCTAGGGGAACGTTAGGTGGTAGTGCAGCCAAGATAGGCCGCCTGAGATTCTCTCATAGTGGATGTACAAGGCATTACCTGCCAGCCAGTGAGAATATGAGTACTTACTTTCCATTTGTTGATGGCCCGACCAAAGAGCCCATGTATTCTATGAACAATAACAAATTCAATCTCATCCTTCTTAAAGGAGTAACCGATCCGCTGTGGAAAGAATAGGACGTGTGTGAGCAAGCCGATCACAAAATGGGGTGTTCCTTTGCTTACTAACAAAGATCAGAACTCTGCTCTTGCACTGTACGCCCTCTGTGCTTATGTAACAATCAGCCCAGTATCAGATCTGTTTTTTTAATTATAGTAGCTTGGATGTGTTGATTTGAGATTTGCCATCAAGTGTGAATGTCATTTCATTATTACATTACTGCTTATGTACATTGTAATATACAGCCAGGCAGACAATTAGGTAACGGAGATTTTATCTTAATGTCATTCTCAGGAGAAGGGTTCCCAATAACTATAGTAACTGAAGGGTGGAACGCTCAGCACATACCTGTCGCCTCTTCTTCAGCAGCTCTAGGAAGTTAATTTCATACTGTGGGGATGACAGAAAATAAAACTCATTAAGTTCAAATAGATCCTGGTAAGTCAGCAAATAAACCAGTAATAACAACTGTCCCTCTGCATGGTGAATGTGGGATCAGTGTGTGGATATGGGAGCTTGTCTCCGGACTTTATTCTGGGTCACAGACAGAGAGGGTAACAATGTACAGACCTGTATGTAGCCGATGAAATCCTCCTTATTCACCACTTTCCGCTTCAGCTTATATTCCAGTGCCGTTATTTTCTTGATGATGGATCTGCACAATCATAGAATGGAAAGTGAGCAATGTACTCTGGGGTGCCCGACTTTACACAATGACGTCCAATAGAGGACAGGGTGGCGGTCCTAATCAGGGGGGCAGTCATTTGATGTTGTGGGGCAGCAGGGATCAGGGGGCGCCCTGTGATGCTGGGGGGCAGCAGGGATCAGGGGGCGCCCTGTGATGCTGGGGGGCAGCAGGGATCAGGGGGCGCCCTGTGATGCTGGGGGGCAGCAGGGATCAGGGGGCGCCCTGTGGTGCTGGGGGGCAGCAGGGATCAGGGGGCGCCCTGTGATGCTGGGGGGCAGCAGGGATCAGGGGGCGCCCTGTGATGCTGGGGGGCAGCAGGGATCAGGGGGCGCCCTGTGATGCTGGTGGGCAGCAGGGATCAGGGGGCGCCCTGTGATGCTGGGGGGCAGCAGGGATCAGGGGGCGCCCTGTGATGCTGGGGGGCAGCAGGGATCAGGGGGCGCCCTGTGGTGCTGGGGGCAGCAGGGATCAGGGGGCGCCCTGTGATGCTGGGGGGCAGCAGGGATCAGGGGGCGCCCTGTGATGCTGGGGGGCAGCAGGGATCAGGGGGCGCCCTGTGATGCTGGGGGGCAGCAGGGATCAGGGGGCGCCCTGTGATGCTGGGGGGCAGCAGGGATCAGGGGGCGCCCTGTGATGCTGGGGGGCAGCAGGGATCAGGGGGCGCCCTGTGATGCTGGGGGGCAGCAGGGATCAGGGGGCGCCCTGTGATGCTGGGGGGCAGCAGGGATCAGGGGGCGCCCTGTGATGCTGGGGGGCAGCAGGGATCAGGGGGCGCCCTGTGATGCTGGGGGGCAGCAGGGATCAGGGGGCGCCCTGTGATGCTGGGGGGCAGCAGGGATCAGGGGGCGCCCTGTGGTGCTGGGGGCAGCAGGGATCAGGGGGCGCCCTGTGATGCTGGGGGGCAGCAGGGATCAGGGGGCGCCCTGTGATGCTGGGGGGCAGCAGGGATCAGGGGGCGCCCTGTGGTGCTGGGGGCAGCAGGGATCAGGGGGCGCCCTGTGGTGCTGGGGGGCAGCAGGGATCAGGGGGCGCCCTGTGATGCTGGGGGGGGGGGCAGTATTAGGGAGCCCAGTGATGTTAGGGGGGGTAGTGGGGGCCCCGGGTACCTGACTTCCCTGCCGGTCAGCAGCCCCACCCTCTCCAGCTGCTCCAACTCCGGGATATGATCCTCTACTCTGCGCTGCACGAACTCGGCCATTCTCCCCGCGGACCAGTCACTTCCGGACCCTGAGCCACGTGCCTCCTGGGGCCGCTCTATCCTCCTCTCGTTCGTCCTCACTTCCGCTTCCGGCCACCCCACACTTCCGGCTGGAAGATGCCGTACGCCAACCAACCGACGGTGCGGATCACCGAGCTGACCGACGAGAACGTCAAATTCATCGTAGAGAACACGGACCTAGCGTGAGTCCTCCCGGGGGTCCCCTCAGGTGTCCCCGCCTCCCCGGGGGTCCCCTCATAGTCCCCGCCCCCCGGGGGTCCCCTCATAGTCCCCTCAGGTGTCCCCGCCTCCCCGGGGGTCCCCTCATAGTCCCCTCATAGTCCCCGCCCCCCCGGGGGTCCCCTCATAGTCCCCTCAGGTGTCCCCGCCTCCCCGGGGGTCCCCTCATAGTCCCCGCCTCCCCGGGGGTCCCCTCATAGTACCCTCAGGTGTCCCCGCCTCCCCGGGGGTCCCCTCATAGTCCCCTCATAGTCCCCGCCCCCCCGGGGGTCCCCTCATAGTCCCCGCCTCCCCGGGGGTCCCCTCATAGTACCCTCAGGTGTCCCCGTATACGGTGTATTATCTCCGGAATCACAGGTTATATTATTCTGTAAACCCGGAGGGTTAGATGTAGGATAATAATGGAACATTCTATGTATACATCACCCCCAATCTCAGACCGTGATGTGTGTGTGTGTATATATATATATATGAGGTGATATATGGGGTATATATATATATATATATATATATATATATATATATATATATACACACACACAGAGACACACATTATATATATATATATACACAAGTTAACCAGTGTATGATACTCATGCATTCTAGTCAAATCAAGCTACTTAAGGTGTTAAAAAGGTTCTTGTCATGCATTTGGGCCTAGCCCAGGCCTCCTCAGGGGAAGAGCGTTACTTCCCGCCGTAAGCGCCCTTTTTTAACGTGGTTTTGTCCACATGTCACCACCTCATCATTCTTCTCCATCACCTCATCCTTCATCTTCATCGCCACATCCTTAATCTCCATCGTCTTACTGTTCTAAAACCTCTCGATACACAACGTTTCTGCTAAACACCTTATCGCTGAAGGGGGGATGATGGAATTAACTGACTTCACTATTATAATGTTTTTGTCAAATAATGTCAGTATACCAAATTTCAGGTCAATTGGATGAGCCCTTTCTGAGAAAATAGTTTTTACACACACACACACACACACACCACTAGGCTTATATATATTAGATATTATAATATATATCTGTTTGTCTGTCTCAGATCTTCATTATACACTCTCTCTGTCATGTAGGATTGCAAACTCCATCCGTAGAGTGTTTATTGCAGAAGTCCCAACTATCGGTGAGTTATATTATATAGTGTCAGTGTCATTACTGTAATATACTGTAACCATCAGTCCTGTCGTATAATGTGTACATGTAATAGGTACCCTGTGCTGTCCCAGTGTGAGGGGGGGCTGCCCTCATGGGGGGAGGGGGCTACTGCTATCATCATGTGGCTTCTAGGGTATGAAAGCCCTTTGCTCTTCCAGCGATGAGGGACTGAAGGACTGTTGGCTGTGGCTGCTCTCAGGGCAGTGAGGAAGCATCTGGTTCATCCTGGTATCACAGGGCCAATGTCACCTTCCTGCTTAGTGTTACAGTTATATAGCGCTGGTTGCTCATCCATTCATCTGTATGGTCTCTTCCAGCTATTGACTGGGTGCAGATAGATGCCAACTCGTCCGTTCTCCATGATGAATTCATAGCACACAGAGTGGGTGAGTCTGGGGGCATTAATACAGAATTACATCCCTGTTCTCTGTCCCCAACAAACTGATTCCTCTTGTCTGCAGGACTCATTCCTCTCACCAGCGATGATATTGTGGACAAGCTGCAATACTCCAGGGTAACGTAATAGCC
The DNA here is from genome assembly GCA_036250195.1 of Mixophyes australis. Lineage (NCBI taxonomy): Eukaryota > Metazoa > Chordata > Amphibia > Anura > Limnodynastidae > Mixophyes > Mixophyes australis. Next base: position 468,079 of record JAVHZZ010000010.1, read on the forward strand.
TGTGTCACTGTGTTACTGGCATGGCCCAGCTGTGGGTGATTGCCTCATGCTGGGGGGGGGGGGGGGGGGTGTTATTATCAGGGACTGTCTGTGGGTGATTGCTCCAGGCTGGGGGGGTGTATGTCATATCGGGGACTGACTGTGGGTGATTGCTCCAGGCTGGGGGGGTGTATGTCATTATCGGAGACTTTTTGTAGGTGATTGCCCCAAGCTGGGGGGGGGGGGGGGGGGGGGGTGTCGGTATCGGGGACTGGCTGTGGGTGATTGCCCCATGCTGGGGCATATTAGTGTCACTATTCGGGACTTACAATCAGTAATTGCTTTTGGGCAGGATTGTACGTGCGATGAATTCTGTGCAGAGTGTTCGGTGGAGTTCACGTTGGATGTGCGATGTAATGAAGACCAGACGCGACACGTAACCTCACGTGACCTTATCTCAAACAACCTTCGGGTCATTCCGGTGAGTTTCCTTATCAGTGTCTGCGGTTCTTCCTTCTGTCATCGTTGTACATGTATGAAATAAGCTGTATAATGTCTGGGAATTTAAGTGAAGTAGTTTTTGTTCTCCCATACATCCAGATGTGTTTAACCACAAGTTTGGAGGTTTTAGATGACGTGTGTGTGTGTGTGTGTGTACGATATATTTGGAGGTTTTAGATGTCGTGTCCGTGTGTGTGTGTGTACTATATATATATATATATATATATATATATATATATATATATATATATATATATATATATCAAAGAAAATCTTTAAGCCCAGAGCGCTTAATTATATAGTGTGATAAAATAAAGATAATACTTATATGTAATAGGCAGCTCCCCGGTCATTCAACACCTGTCTGCAAGTGTCAGACCTAGTAAATGGAACACAAAAAGACAGGGGGCGCCAACATAGTGCATTACAAAAATTAAGAATGCAAATACAACTCCAAAGATAAGTTTTACCCGTACCAGATGGTGGTAAACTGATAGCCAAATAGAATATAGTTCTTGCTAGAGACACTGGAAATCTGTACCAAGCCTGGATGGCAGATGGAATCCAGGCTTGGTACAGATTTCCAGTGTCTCTAGCAAGAACTATATTCTATTTGGCTATCAGTTTACCACCATCTGGTACGGGTAAAACCTATCTTTGGAGTTGTATTTGCATTCTTAATTCTTGTAATGCACTATGTTGGCGCCCCCTGTCTTTTTGTGTTCCGTATATATATATATATATATATATATATATGTGTGTGTGTATATGTATATATGTATGTATATATATATATATATATATATATATATATATATATATATATATAATGCACACACACACTAACTCACATCCTATCCCAGCACATTTGGAAGTTCTCCTCTTCTCTAGTTCAGTGTCTGTCGATCTATGTTCCATTTCTCTTGTTTAGGTGACGTCACGGAGCAGAGACAATGACCCTAATGACTATGTGGAACAAGATGGTAAGATTGCTCTGTGAGCGCTCAGAGACTAGCATGTAACTGGTGCTCGGCCTATAGATGCTGAGGGTCCGGGCACAGGATACTGTGTGCTGAGATTCTAGGGTAGAATGAGAACAAAGTGCAGGGAGCTGAATACAGAAACAATAAAGGCAAGTTGAAGGGTTTGTACAATAGAGGCTTAAGCGGGTTGGTACAAGGTGCGAGAAGTTGGATGTGGGTGGAGTGGTTGCTAGGTTAGTATAATGTCCTGACAGCTGCGGGTATGGGGAGTGATGGCACACGGTGCCGGCAGCTGCGGATATGGGGAGTGATGGCACACGGTGCCGGCAGCTGCGGGTATGGGGAATATTGGTCAGGTTTATAGTATTAGGTAACTGTGACTCCAGGATGTAGTTTAGAATAAGATTTCTGTGAGTTGCCATTTTTTTTTACCTTAATCATCTCTTTGTAGACATTCTCCTGGTGAAGCTGCGAAAGGGACAGGAGCTCCGGCTCAGAGCTTATGCCAAGAAAGGATTTGGGAAGGAACATGCGAAGTGGAACCCCACAGCGGGAGTAGCATTTGAATATGACCCAGACAATGCACTGAGGCACACGGTCTACCCCAAACCTGAGGAATGGTACGGTCCTGGTTCTCATTTATATATAGTATAACACCTAGAACACTGAATATGACCCAGACAATGCACTGAGGCACACGGTCTACCCCAAACCTGAGGAATGGTACAGTCCTTGTTCTCATTTATATATAGTATAACACCTAGAACACTGAATATGACCCAGACAATGCACTGAGGCACACGGTCTACCCCAAACCTGAGGAATGGTACGGTCCTGGTTCTCATTTATATATAGTATAACACCTAGAACACTGAATATGACCCAGACAATGCACTGAGGCACACGGTCTACCCCAAACCTGAGGAATGGTACAGTCCTTGTTCTCATTTATATATAGTATAACACCTAGAACACTGAATATGACCCAGACAATGCACTGAGGCACACGGTCTACCCCAAACCTGAGGAATGGTACGGTCCTGGTTCTCATTTATATATAGTATAACACCTAGAACACTGAATATGACCCAGACAATGCACTGAGGCACACGGTCTACCCCAAACCTGAGGAATGGTACAGTCCTTGTTCTCATTTATATATAGTATAACACCTAGAACACTGAATATGACCCAGACAATGCACTGAGGCACACGGTCTACCCCAAACCTGAGGAATGGTACAGTCCTTGTTCTCATTTATATATAGTATAACACCTAGAACACTGAATATGACCCAGACAATGCACTGAGGCACACGGTCTACCCCAAACCTGAGGAATGGTACAGTCCTTGTTCTCATTTATATATAGTATAACACCTAGAACACTGAATATGACCCAGACAATGCACTGAGGCACACGGTCTACCCCAAACCTGAGGAATGGTACAGTCCTTGTTCTCATTTATATATAGTATAACACCTAGAACACTGAACCTCAGCCCCCGTCACAGGACCCTTTTACAGGACATGGACGTCTCATGTTTACCACACATCATATAATATGATGGTAAAATGCGTCATTGTCCTCATGTGTTATAAGGAATAATGTCCTTTACTGCGACATCGCCTCAGGCTTATTCCAATATGGTCTCAGATGAGCCTCTTTATATCCCCAGTGTAACCAGCATCGGTCTGGTCATGAAGACGTAAAGCACAGAGTATAAAGTGTGTCTGGATGAGGAATGTCCGAATGTGGCCACAATAGTGATAGATATTATCTTTGCTTAGTGAAATATTTCCCACCGTTTGTTTACTATAAAGCTAATAGGAGTCTCTTTGCCCTTGTGCCTTCTTTATGCGGTGATAGAAGTCTTTGTTGGCTTCTAATATAATTTTAATTCACAATAGTATATTTTTACTGTAAATGTATTTTGTATTGGTGAAATGTCTGTTTAGTATGTCGTGTAGTAATTGCATGTTACCAGTAGGTGTCACTGTCTGAGTTAAACTTTCCACAGATGGCAGCACAGAGCTAAAGTGATGACATAAACTAAACTGCTTTGTTAGAGGAAACGATACAGTTCTCCTGTTAGCTGGGGAGTTACTGTGTTTGATTCCTCCAGATGAATCCTACGTTATCCCTTCCTGCATGTTATTATATGTTAATGTTTCTTCCAGACCTGTAACTGTTTTGTTTCTACATTCAGGCCAAAGAGTGAATACTCTGAAATTGATGAAGAAGAGGTGCAGGCTCCATATGATCCCAACGGAAAACCAGAGAGGTAAATAATGTTCCCGGACATCTCTCTTCCTGCCTATAACTCTTATCCCCGGCAGCCTTCCCTCCTTACTCCTGTCTCTTCTTTGTCATCGTACCATATTGTCTTCTGTCCCTTTAATCATACACAGCCACCTCCTCCTGTCTTCTTTAATCTCTCGCCCCAATCCTTGTCTTGTGCCCTGTTCTCTGGTGCTCTCTTCTTACGACCATTCCCAGACCCACAGTCGTCTTACATCTTGTATCATGGCCGGTGATCTCAGAACACAGAATGTTATCATGTTACATAGTGAGGTCCACCTAGTATCTTCTATTCTCATACGCTGGAGCTGTGATGATTCAGGGGAAGCCTGGGCAAATCTACAGTACGACAGCTGCCCAATTTATTACCCCATAAATGGCAATCGCATCCCTGAGAATCCTCCAGATATTTTGCCCACGACTGATGTCAGGTTTACCAGTATTTAGGTCCTATCTTTGGTACCAGCAGCCACGTAGCGCTGACCCCGATATGCGGATGTCCAGAAATATTGAGCGATTACTGAACTTTGTTTTGAACATCAACACAACGGTTTAATTTTGTTCTTAGAGATTTGATTGCCATAAAGATTATAAAGTACTTTAATGTTTGTTTTTTAAATGACTCGTTTGACCTCTGTACGTATGTTTGATCCTATATATAGCTGTCCAGCCCTCTTCTTGGTTCTTCCATCATTGTCTTCCATGATCTGTTCCTCTAGATCCAGCTCCCAATTTATATCTAAGCAGGTGAAGCCCATTAAGCTTTGCTGTGTTGTTGTATTAATAAGTATTTACCCTCTTATATAACAAACCACAGGTAGTACTTTGTGTCTTATTTCGATATATATCCATAGGGATTGTACATGTTTATTGTCCCTCTCAGGTCTCCTCCTGCAGGTTAGACCTTACACAGGGCTTTATAGATAACCCTATCGTTCTGATCTTCCTAAATCTATAACACTCTATCACTGATCATAATCCAGCCCTGTTTCCATCATGCCCCTAATATCATTAATAATTGTTAGTTAGACGTCACCCATCCTATATCCTTCTTGCCTGGTCTATCCCCACCAGCCTTCTTCTCAAACTCCCGCAACTAATCCCTGATTATCCAGAATGTCTGCTGTTTCCATCCTACCCCCCTCCCTCAGCACAGCAGCCTTTCCCAACTGTACTGTTGTCTCACAGGGAGACTGGCATCCCCTGTATCAGCATGTCTGGTATATCTATCTGGTTGTGTCCGATCGGTACTAACCTCCCTCCTAACTGTGACCCAACCACCACCCATGGCTCCTCCTCCTGTGACCCAGCTACCTACTTCCATGACCTAACCACCTACCCCTACCTCAGGGTCCTCCTCCTCCTGTGACCCAGCTACCTACTTCCATGACCTAACCACCTACCTCAGGGTCCTCCTCCTCCTGTGACCCAGCTACCTACTTCCATGACCTAACCACCTACCTCAGGGTCCTGTGACCCAGCTACCTACTTCCATGACCTAACCACCTACCTAAGGGTCCTCCTCCTCCTGTGACCCAGCTACCTACTTCCATGACCTAACCACCTACCTCAGGGTCCTCCTCCTCCTGTGACCCAGCTACCTACTTCCATGACCTAACCACCTACCTCAGGGTCCTCCTCCTCCTGTGACCCAGCTACCTACTTCCATGACCTAACCACCTACCTCAGGGTCCTGTGACCCAGCTACCTACTTCCATAACCTAACCACCTACCTCAGGGTCCTGCTCTCCCATGGCACCCCCTCTTCCTGTGACCCAGCTACCTACTTCCATGACCTAACCACCTACCTAAGGGTCCTCCTCCTCCTCCTGTGACCCAGCTACCTACTTCCATGACCTAACCACCTACCTCAGGGTCCTGTGACCCAGCTACCTACTTTCATGACCTAACCACCTACCTCAGGGTCCTCCTCCTCCTGTGACCCAGCTACCTACTTCCATGACCTAACGACCTACCTCAGGGTCCTTCTCTCCCACGGCTCCTCCTCTTCCTGTGACCCAGCTACCTACTTCCATGACCTAACCACCTACCTCAGGGTCCTTCTCTCCCACGGCTCCTCCTCCTCCTGTGACCCAGCTACCTGCTTCCATGACCTAACCACCTACCTCAGGGTCCTTTTCTCCCACGGCTCCTCCTCTTCCTGTGACCCAGCTACCTACTTCCATGACCTAACCACCTACCTCAGGATCCTACTCTCCCATGTCGCAACCACCTCTACACTGACCTAAACCATCGCCTGCTCAGTGAGCAGCAATATCCATTATATCAGCAAGATGAGCACCTTCCAGGGATAATGCAGACATATCACAGCAGGTGCTATTACCAATCATGGAACACAAACATACAGACTTATCTGAGTACATTTGTGGATATTTAGAGGCAAAAACAATGATTTGGATTATTATCTTAAAGTACAGCATTATTTTAAAACTGACAACACAATGTAATAACACCGTAACTAATGATAGGGATTCTTGTAAAGATAAAACTCTAAGGGGCATACTCAATTGTCGGCGGAAACGTTATTACCGTAGTTTTCTCGCTGGATTTCAGCTCGCGGCTCAGGGAAATCCAGCTAACTACTACCATAATAACGGTAGTAGTTTTAACGCCGCGGATACCCGCGACAATTGAATATGCCCCTCATAGTTTAAAGTAAAAACTTGCATTGAAGAATGACCCCTGTCCTAACACCCCGGCCATGTGACAATACTCTATCAAACGGACTCAATCCTTAATTACTTCTGCAGAAACCTGGATAGAAACGTCCTCATTTTGCAGAGGTTCAGTATTAAAAAAAAACAAAACTCCCCGAATACATTTTCTTGGAGAAACACTTTCCTGTAATGCATTAATGCAAAATATGTAAACATTAAGCAGTTAAACAGTAACTATGTAAACTCCATGTATTATATAATCCCATCTATGTTTCCCCTGGCAGGTTCTACTATAACGTGGAGTCATGCGGCTCGCTCCGTCCTGAGACCATCGTCCTGTCCGCTCTGTCGGGCTTGAAGAGGAAGCTCAGTGATCTGCAGACACAGCTCAGCCACGAGATTCAAAGTGACGTCCTCACTATTAACTGACGCCCCTCATATGCCCTGGCTGGTCCTAGTGCCCCCCCCCCCCCCTCCCTCCCTCCCTCCCTCATTTTGTAATAAAATGTTTCTCCTGTGAAGTAGCTGAGAACTAGTGTGACTTTTGTAAAACAAAGAGCATACACAATGCAACACAAACTGGTTCTTTTATAGTGCAAAATTGGCTTTATACAGAAATGTGCTCTCCGCCCGGGCTGTTCCCCTCCCCTCCAATGTCTCCTGAGAACATTTGGCTTCCTTTTCCAAGCTGGGGCACAAAACCACAGAGTCTGGCTGGAAAGAGGCAGTTTTGGTCACTGTGAGGCTGATGTGGGCAATTTCCGATCGAACATCCGTCTAGTAATTGGATCTGAATCTCTGCCACTGTGCGATCCTGCAACACAAAGTGTTAACACATAACGAGGGCAGAGCAGACCTTCCCGGCTGATTGTGTACAGGAACTAATGCACAAATCTCAGTTGTTTGATAATAGATTTCCCTCTCTTACTTACGGCTGCTGGAAGACTCCGTGCTTGTCTGGCCACTGGTAATATGATGCCAATACGCACTGCGGGGTAACATGGAGGTGCTGGGTCCAGGATGAGGCACGTTCTCTGTATCCTTACGCTGGGGGAAAAGACACAAAACGTTTATACAGTTGTCGGGGGGGCAGCACGCTGGGTATAATCAGACAGAATGTGTCTCACCCGGGAGTTCTCCATCTCCAGGAGGAGACTCTTGTGCTGTTCAGCCAAATTTAGGACAGCCCTGTGTACTCTCTCGTAGATCTGCTGCCCCTCAAGCGTCTGGAAGGTGTAGAGCCCCTCGCTGATACCACACACCCTAGAATCCAATAGATGTCTGTAATGTGAAAACTCCCTGGACAGCACGTTATACACCAAATTATATTGGATGAATAATATGTTAATTCCGGATCACTTTGTGATATGTTCTGATCACTATTATTATTTTGGGGCTCTAGTAAGATGGATTATTTGATCTATCGATGATAGGAGGACTAATTAAAAAACTATTTTTATGGGATTTTTATCTCTATATCTCATGAGAACAGCGCAGAGCATTTTAAAGTGCAATTCATATATCCAGGTTATATTCTAATAGATTATGATTTTTATAGGTTATATTTAATAGACCTTAATAAATGAGTTGATTTGTGAATTATCCGCACTACACTTCTTTTCTGTGGTTCAGAATTCATAGCTGCAAACTACAAAGTGTTATTTGTCCTTCTCCCACTACTGACACCTACAGGTAACTACTGGAAGTACTGTCAGACACACCGTCCTGCTCACGTATCTCACATCCCACAATAGAAACCTGTCTACTAGACATCCATTTCCATACAACACCAAATTATCTCTGACTCTATAGAACAATTTGGGTTCCTCACCGTTCTGCCTCGAAAGTGAAGCGCAAGGAGTCACTCCCATATCGTCGCAGGGCACAGAGGGGCCATGACAGCAGCTTGGTGCGCGGATTGTGTGGGTCCCAGAGGTAGAGATTTTCTTCTGTTATTTGCATCTTGCACTCCCCATGTACGTCCAGATTCGTGGAAGGCAACAAGAAGACACTGAAACGTTCTGAAATGTAGCAATGAAGAGGCAGTTACAGCCCCAGAACATCCTTCCTCTCTATACTCTCACAGAAACGCCATCATTACACTGCTGTACTCATTACTTGTTATCTACTTAGCACCTATATATTGCGCAATGCTGTACAGTCCGTCCTTGATATAACGGAGCTGACAATCTAATTCCCTACTACACGCGCACACCAGAAACAATTTAATTAAAGGCCACTTAACATGTCAGTCTGGTGCGATGTCATCTAGTTTAAGAAAGGATCTTGTGAGCAGTGAGGCCCTGGACAGAGGAGTCAGACTAGGCACATCCATTACTTCCTATTAAACAAAACAATTATCAACCATTTGGGGCTTGAATTATCACTGGGGCTATTTGACAAAGGGGGACAGTAATCTGCTGTAATACTTCAGTGAAAGGAGATTTTTCTGGACGCTTAAGATTGAAAGTGATTTGCTATAATGTTTACGCTACCAAAACTGATGTGTCCATGACAAATAGTAGTCGTGTGTCTTTATCATATTATTACACAGATATCCACCACTTACTGTACAGTGTACGGACATAGCACATAATACCCAGCAATGAACAGAATAGAAACATCCAGCCCACAGTATATTATACCCAGCAGTGCCAACATTGTACCCAGCAGAGCCCAGTATATTATACCCAGCAGTGCCAACATTGTACCCAGCAGAGCCCAGTATATTATACCAAGCAGAAACAACATTGTACCCAGCAGAGCCCAGTATATTATACCCAGCAGTGCCAACATTGTACCCAGCAGACCCCGGTATATTATACCCAGCAGAGCCCAGTATATTATACCCAGCAGTGCCAACATTGTACCCAGCAGACCGCAGTATATTATACCCAGCAGAGCCAACATTGTACCCAGCAGAGCCCAGTATATTATACCCAGCAGAACCAACATTGTACCGAGCAGAGCCCAGTATATTATACCCAGCAGTGCCAACATTGTACCCAGCAGAGCCCAGTATATTATACCCAGCAGTGCCAACATTGTACCCAGCAGAGCCCAGTATATTATACCCAGCAGAGCCCAGTATATTATACCCAGCAGTGCCAACATTGTACCCAGCAGACCGCAGTATATTATACCCAGCAGACCCAACATTGTACCCAGCAGAGCCCAGTATATTATACCCAGCAGAGCCAACATTGTACCCAGCAGAGCCCAGTATATTATACCCAGCAGTGCCAACAGTGTACCCAGCAGAGCCCAGTATATTATACCCAGCAGTGCCAACATTGTACCCAGCAGAGCCCAGTATATTATACCCAGCAGAGTCCAGTATATTATACCCAGCAGTGCCAACATTGTACCCAGCAGACCCCGGTATATTATACCCAGCAGAGCCAACATTGTACCCAGCAGAGCCCAGTATATTATCCCCAGCAGAGCCCAGTATATTATACCCAGCAGTGACAACATTGTACCCAGCAGAGCCCAGTATATTATCCCCAGCAGAGCCCAGTATATTATACCCAGCAGTGACAACATTGTACCCAGCAGACCCCGGTATATTATACCCAGCAGCGCCCAGTATATTATCACCAGCAGCGCCCAGTATATTATACCCAGCAGTGCCAACATTGTACCCAGCAGCGCTCAGTATATTATACCCAGAAGTGCCAACATTGTACCCAGCAGAGCCCAGTATATTATACCCAGCAGTGCCAACATTGTACCCAGCAGCGCCCAGTATATTATACCAAGCAGAACCAACATTGTACCCAGCAGAGCCCAGTATATTATACCCAGCAGTGCCAACATTGTACCCAGCAGAGCCCAGTATATTATACCCAGCAGTGCCAACATTGTACCCAGCAGAGCCCAGTATATTATACCCAGCAGTGCCAACATTGTACCCAGCAGAGCCCAGTATATTATACCCAGCAGAGCCAACATTGTACCCTGCAGAGCCCAGTATATTATACCCAGCAGTGCCAACATTGTACCCAGCAGACCCCGGTATATTATACCCAGCAGCGCTCAGTATATTATACCCAGAAGTGCCAACATTGTACCCAGCAGAGCCCAGTATATTATACCCAGCAGTGCCAACATTGTACCCAGCAGCGCCCAGTATATTATACCAAGCAGAACCAACATTGTACCCAGCAGAGCCCAGTATATTATACCCAGCAGTGCCAACATTGTACCCAGCAGAGCCCAGTATATTATACCCAGCAGAGCCCAGTACATTATACCCAGCAGTGCCAACATTGTACCCAGCAGAGCCCAGTATATTATACCCAGCAGTGCCAACATTGTACCCAGCAGAGCCCAGTATATTATACCCAGCAGAGCCAACATTGTACCCTGCAGAGCCAACATTGTACTCTGCAGAGCCCAGTATATTATACCCAGCAGAGCCAACAGTGTACCCAGCAGAGCCCAGTATATTATACCCAGCAGAGCCAACATTGTACCCAGCAGAGCCGAGTATATTATCACCAGCAGAGCCCAGTATATTATACCCAGCAGTGCCAACATTGTACCCAGCAGAGCCCAGTATATTATACCCAGCAGTGCCAACATTGTACCCAGCAGAGCCCAGTATATTATCACCAGCAGAGCCAACATTGTACCCAGCAGAGCCCAGTATATTATACCCAGCAGCGCTAACATTGTACCCAGCAGAGCCCAGTATATTATACCCAGCAGTGCCAACAGTGTACACAGCAGAGCCCAGTAAATTATACCCAGCAGCGCCCAGTATATTATCACCAGCAGTGCCAACATTGTACCCAGCAGAGCCCAGTATATTATACCCAGCAGCGCCAACATTGTACCCAGCAGAGCCCAGTATATTATCACCAGCAGTGCCCAGTATATTATCACCAGCAGTGCCAACATTGTACCCAGCAGAGCCCAATATATTATCACCAGCAGTGCCAACATTGTACCCAGCAGAGCCCAGTATATTATACCCAGCAGCGCCCAGTACATTATACCCAGCAGAGCCCAGTATATTATCCCCAGCAGTGCCAACATTGTACACAGCAGAGCCCAGTATATTATACCCAGCAGTGCCAACAGTGTACACAGCAGCGCCCAGTATATTATACCCAGCAGAGCCCAGTACATTATACCCAGCAGAGCCCAGTATATTATACCCAGCAGAGCCCAGTATATTATCCCCAGCAGTGCCAACATTGTACCCAGCAGAGCCCAGTATATTATACCCAGCAGAGCCAACATTGTACCCAGCAGCGCCCAGTATATTATACCCAGCAGAGCCAACATTGTACCCTGCAGAGCCCAGTATATTATACCAAGCAGAAACAACATTGTACCCAGCAGAGCCCAGTATATTATACCCAGCAGTGCCAACATTGTACCAAGCAGACCCCGGTATATTATACCCAGCAGAGCCCAGTATATTATACCCAGCAGTGCCAACATTGTACCCAGCAGACCGCAGTATATTATACCCAGCAGAGCCAACATTGTACCCAGCAGAGCCCAGTATATTATACCCAGCAGAACCAACATTGTACCCAGCAGAGCCCAGTATATTATACCCAGCAGTGCCAACATTGTACCCAGCAGAGCCCAGTATATTATACCCAGCAGTGCCAACATTGTACCCAGCAGAGCCCAGTATATTATACCCAGCAGAGCCCAGTATATTATACCCAGCAGAGCCCAGTATATTATACCCAGCAGTGCCAACATTGTACCCAGCAGACCGCAGTATATTATACCCAGCAGAGCCAACATTGTACCCAGCAGAGCCCAGTATATTATACCCAGCAGAGCCAACATTGTACCCAGCAGAGCCCAGTATATTATACCCAGCAGTGCCAACATTGTACCCAGCAGAGCCCAGTATATTATACCCAGCAGTGCCAACATTGTACCCAGCAGAGCCCAGTATATTATACCCAGCAGAGCCCAGTATATTATACCCAGCAGTGCCAACATTGTACCCAGCAGAGCCCAGTATATTATACCCAGCAGACCCCGGTATATTATACCCAGCAGAGCCAACATTGTACCCAGCAGAGCCCAGTATATTATCCCCAGCAGAGACAACATTGTACCCAGCAGAGCCCAGTATATTATCCCCAGCAGAGCCCAGTATATTATACCCAGCAGTGACAACATTGTACCCAGAAGACCCCGGTATATTATACCCAGCAGCGCCCAGTATATTATCACCAGCAGCGCCCAGTATATTATACCCAGCAGTGCCAACATTGTACCCAGCAGCGCTCAGTATATTATACCCAGAAGTGCCAACATTGTACCCAGCAGAGCCCAGTATATTATACCCAGCAGTGCCAACATTGTACCCAGCAGCGCCCAGTATATTATACCAAGCAGAACCAACATTGTACCCAGCAGAGCCCAGTATATTATACCCAGCAGTGCCAACATTGTACCCAGCAGAGCCCAGTATATTATACCCAGCAGAGCCCAGTACATTATACCCAGCAGTGCCAACATTGTACCCAGCAGAGCCCAGTATATTATACCCAGCAGTGCCAACATTGTACCCAGCAGAGCCAACATTGTACCCTGCAGAGCCCAGTATATTATACCCAGCAGTGCCAACATTGTACCCAGCAGACCCCGGTATATTATACCCAGCAGTGCAAACATTGTACCCAGCAGCGCTCAGTATATTATACCCAGAAGTGCCAACATTGTACCCAGCAGAGCCCAGTATATTATACCCAGCAGTGCCAACATTGTACCCAGCAGCGCCCAGTATATTATACCAAGCAGAACCAACATTGTACCCAGCAGAGCCCAGTATATTATACCCAGCAGTGCCAACATTGTACCCAGCAGAGCCCAGTATATTATACCCAGCAGAGCCCAGTACATTATACCCAGCAGTGCCAACATTGTACCCAGCAGAGCCCAGTATATTATACCCAGCAGTGCCAACATTGTACCCAGCAGAGCCCAGTATATTATACCCAGCAGAGCCAACATTGTACCCTGCAGAGCCAACATTGTACCCTGCAGAGCCAAGTATATTATACCCAGCAGAGCCAACAGTGTACCCAGCAGAGCCCAGTATATTATACCCAGCAGAGCCAACATTGTACCCAGCAGATCCGAGTATATTATCACCAGCAGAGCCCAGTATATTATACCCAGCAGTGCCAACATTGTACCCAGCAGAGCCCAGTATATTATACCCAGCAGTGCCAACATTGTACCCAGCAGAGCCCAGTATATTATCACCAGCAGAGCCAACATTGTACCCAGTAGAGCCCAGTATATTATACCCAGCAGAGCCAACATTGTACCCAGCAGCACCCAGTATATTATTACCAGCAGTGCCAACAGTGTACACAGCAGAGCCCAGTAAATTATACCCAGCAGCGCCCAGTATATTATACCAAGCAGAACCAACATTGTACCCAGCAGAGCCCAGTATATTATACCCAGCAGTGCCAACATTGTACCCAGCAGAGCCCAGTATATTATACCCAGCAGAGCCCAGTACATTATACCCAGCAGTGCCAACATTGTACCCAGCAGAGCCCAGTATATTATACCCAGCAGTGCCAACATTGTACCCAGCAGAGCCCAGTATATTATACCCAGCAGAGCCAACATTGTACCCTGCAGAGCCAACATTGTACCCTGCAGAGCCAAGTATATTATACCCAGCAGAGCCAACAGTGTACCCAGCAGAGCCCAGTATATTATACCCAGCAGAGCCAACATTGTACCCAGCAGATCCGAGTATATTATCACCAGCAGAGCCCAGTATATTATACCCAGCAGTGCCAACATTGTACCCAGCAGAGCCCAGTATATTATACCCAGCAGTGCCAACATTGTACCCAGCAGAGCCCAGTATATTATCACCAGCAGAGCCAACATTGTACCCAGTAGAGCCCAGTATATTATACCCAGCAGAGCCAACATTGTACCCAGCAGCGCCCAGTATATTATTACCAGCAGTGCCAACAGTGTACACAGCAGAGCCCAGTAAATTATACCCAGCAGCGCCCAGTATATTATCACCAGCAGTGCCAACATTGTACCCAGCAGAGCCCAGTATATTATACCCAGCAGCGCCAACATTGTACCCAGCAGAGCCCAGTATATTATACCCTGCAGAGCCCAGTATATTATCCCCAGCAGTGCCAACATTGTACACAGCAGAGCCCAGTGTATTATACCCAGCAGTGCCAACAGTGTACACAGCAGCGCCCAGTATATTATACCCAGCAGAGCCCAGTATATTATCCCCAGCAGTGCCAACATTGTACCCAGCAGCGCCCAGTATATTATACCCAGCAGAGCCAACATTGTACCCTGCAGAGCCCAGTATATTATACCCAGCAGAGCCAACATTGTACCCAGCAGAGCCCAGTATATTATACCCTGCAGAGCCCAGTATATTATACCCAGCAGTGCCAACAGTGTACACAGCAGCGCCCAGTATATTATACCCAGCAGTGCCAACATTGTACCCAGCAGAGCCCAGTATATTATACCCAGCAGTGCCCAGTATATTATACCCAGCAGTGCCAACATTGTACCCAGCAGCGCCCAGTATATTATACCCAGCAGAGCCAACATTGTACCCAGCAGAGCCCAGTATATTATACCCAGCAGTGCCCAGTATATTATACCCAGCAGTGCCAACATTGTACCCAGCAGCGCCCAGTATATTATACCAAGCAGAACCAACATTGTACCCAGCAGAGCCCAGTACATTATACCCAGCAGTGCCAACATTGTACCCAGCAGAGCCCAGTATATTATCACCAGCAGTGCCAACATTGTACCCAGCAGCGCTCAGTATATTATACCCAGAAGTGCCAACATTGTACCCAGCAGAGCCCAGTATATTATACCCAGCAGTGCCAACATTGTACCCAGTAGAGCCCAGTATATTATACCCAGCAGAGCCAACATTGTACCCAGCAGCGCCCAGTATATTATTACCAGCAGTGCCAACAGTGTACACAGCAGAGCCCAGTAAATTATACCCAGCAGCGCCCAGTATATTATCACCAGCAGTGCCAACATTGTACCCAGCAGAGCCCAGTATATTATACCCAGCAGCGCCAACATTGTACCCAGCAGAGCCCAGTATATTATACCCTGCAGAGCCCAGTATATTATCCCCAGCAGTGCCAACATTGTACACAGCAGAGCCCAGTGTATTATACCCAGCAGTGCCAACAGTGTACACAGCAGCGCCCAGTATATTATACCCAGCAGAGCCCAGTATATTATCCCCAGCAGTGCCAACATTGTACCCAGCAGCGCCCAGTATATTATACCCAGCAGAGCCAACATTGTACCCTGCAGAGCCCAGTATATTATACCCAGCAGAGCCAACATTGTACCCAGCAGAGCCCAGTATATTATACCCTGCAGAGCCCAGTATATTATACCCAGCAGTGCCAACAGTGTACACAGCAGCGCCCAGTATATTATACCCAGCAGTGCCAACATTGTACCCAGCAGAGCCCAGTATATTATACCCAGCAGTGCCCAGTATATTATACCCAGCAGTGCCAACATTGTACCCAGCAGCGCCCAGTATATTATACCCAGCAGAGCCAACATTGTACCCAGCAGAGCCCAGTATATTATACCCAGCAGTGCCCAGTATATTATAACCAGCAGTGCCAACATTGTACCCAGCAGCGCCCAGTATATTATACCAAGCAGAACCAACATTGTACCCAGCAGAGCCCAGTACATTATACCCAGCAGTGCCAACATTGTACCCAGCAGAGCCCAGTATATTATCACCAGCAGTGCCAACATTGTACCCAGCAGCGCTCAGTATATTATACCCAGAAGTGCCAACATTGTACCCAGCAGAGCCCAGTATATTATACCCAGCAGTGCCAACATTGTACCCAGCAGAGCCCAGTATATTATACCCAGCAGAGCCAACATTGTACCCAGCAGCGCCCAGTATATTATACCCAGCAGTGCCAACATTGTACCCAGCAGAGCCCAGTATATTATACCCAGCAGAGCCAACATTGTACCCAGCAGCGCCCAGTATATTATACCCAGCAGAGCCAACATTGTACCCTGCAGAGCCCAGTATATTATACCAAGCAGAAACAACATTGTACCCAGCAGAGCCCAGTATATTATACCCAGCAGTGCCAACATTGTACCCAGCAGACCCCGGTATATTATACCCAGCAGAGCCCAGTATATTATACCCAGCAGTGCCAACATTGTACCCAGCAGACCGCAGTATATTATACCCAGCAGAGCCAACATTGTACCCAGCAGAGCCCAGTATATTATACCCAGCAGAACCAACATTGTACCCAGCAGAGCCCAGTATATTATACCCAGCAGTGCCAACATTGTACCCAGCAGAGCCCAGTATATTATACCCAGCAGTGCCAACATTGTACCCAGCAGAGCCCAGTATATTATACCCAGCAGAGCCCAGTATATTATACCCAGCAGTGCCAACATTGTACCCAGCAGACCGCAGTATATTATACCCAGCAGAGCCAACATTGTACCCAGCAGAGCCCAGTATATTATACCCAGCAGAGCCAACATTGTACCCAGCAGAGCCCAGTATATTATACCCAGCAGTGCCAACATTGTACCCAGCAGAGCCCAGTATATTATCACCAGCAGCGCCCAGTATATTATACCCAGCAGTGCCAACATTGTACCCAGCAGCGCTCAGTATATTATACCCAGAAGTGCCAACATTGTACCCAGCAGAGCCCAGTATATTATACCCAGCAGTGCCAACATTGTACCCAGCAGCGCCCAGTATATTATACCAAGCAGAACCAACATTGTACCCAGCAGAGCCCAGTATATTATACCCAGCAGTGCCAACATTGTACCCAGCAGAGCCCAGTATATTATACCCAGCAGAGCCCAGTACATTATACCCAGCAGAGCCCAGTACATTATACCCAGCAGTGCCAACATTGTACCCAGCAGAGCCCAGTATATTATACCCAGCAGTGCCAACATTGTACCCAGCAGAGCCAACATTGTACCCTGCAGAGCCCAGTATATTATACCCAGCAGTGCCAACATTGTACCCAGCAGACCCCGGTATATTATACCCAGCAGTGCCAACATTGTACCCAGCAGCGCTCAGTATATTATACCCAGAAGTGCCAACATTGTACCCAGCAGAGCCCAGTATATTATACCCAGCAGTGCCAACATTGTACCCAGCAGCGCCCAGTATATTATACCAAGCAGAACCAACATTGTACCCAGCAGAGCCCAGTATATTATACCCAGCAGTGCCAACATTGTACCCAGCAGAGCCCAGTATATTATACCCAGCAGAGCCCAGTACATTATACCCAGCAGTGCCAACATTGTACCCAGCAGAGCCCAGTATATTATACCCAGCAGTGCCAACATTGTACCCAGCAGAGCCCAGTATATTATACCCAGCAGAGCCAACATTGTACCCTGCAGAGCCAACATTGTACCCTGCAGAGCCAAGTATATTATACCCAGCAGAGCCAACAGTGTACCCAGCAGAGCCCAGTATATTATACCCAGCAGAGCCAACATTGTACCCAGCAGATCCAAGTATATTATCACCAGCAGAGCCCAGTATATTATACCCAGCAGTGCCAACATTGTACCCAGCAGAGCCCAGTATATTATACCCAGCAGTGCCAACATTGTACCCAGCAGAGCCCAGTATATTATTACCAGCAGTGCCAACAGTGTACACAGCAGAGCCCAGTAAATTATACCCAGCAGCGCCCAGTATATTATCACCAGCAGTGCCAACATTGTACCCAGCAGAGCCCAGTATATTATACCCAGCAGCGCCAACATTGTACCCAGCAGAGCCCAGTATATTATACCCTGCAGAGCCCAGTATATTATCCCCAGCAGTGCCAACATTGTACACAGCAGAGCCCAGTATATTATACCCAGCAGTGCCAACAGTGTACACAGCAGCGCCCAGTATATTATACCCAGCAGAGCCCAGTATATTATCCCCAGCAGTGCCAACATTGTACCCAGCAGAGCCCAGTATATTATACCCAGCAGAGCCAACATTGTACCCTGCAGAGCCCAGT
Source organism: Mixophyes australis (assembly GCA_036250195.1). Classification (NCBI taxonomy): domain Eukaryota; kingdom Metazoa; phylum Chordata; class Amphibia; order Anura; family Limnodynastidae; genus Mixophyes; species Mixophyes australis. The sequence goes on from JAVHZZ010000010.1 coordinate 486,609, forward strand.
ATATTATACCCAGCAGAGCCAACATTGTACCCAGCAGAGCCCAGTATATTGTACCCTGCAGAGCCCAGTATATTATACCCAGCAGTGCCAACAGTGTACACAGCAGCGCCCAGTATATTATACCCAGCAGTGCCAACATTGTACCCAGCAGAGCCCAGTATATTATACCCAGCAGTGCCCAGTATATTATACCCAGCAGTGCCAACATTGTACCCAGCAGCGCCCAGTATATTATACCCAGCAGAGCCCAGTATATTATACCCAGCAGTGCCAACATTGTACCCAGCAGCGCCCAGTATATTATACCAAGCAGAACCAACATTGTACCCAGCAGAGCCCAGTACATTATACCCAGCAGTGCCAACATTGTACCCAGCAGAGCCCAGTATATTATCACCAGCAGTGCCAACATTGTACCCAGCAGCGCTCAGTATATTATACCCAGAAGTGCCAACATTGTACCCAGCAGAGCCCAGTATATTATACCCAGCAGTGCCAACATTGTACCCAGCAGAGCCCAGTATATTATACCCAGAAGTGCCAACATTGTACCCAGCAGAGCCCAGTATATTATACCCAGCAGTGCCAACATTGTACCCAGCAGCGCCCAGTATATTATACCAAGCAGAACCAACATTGTACCCAGCAGAGCCCAGTACATTATACCCAGCAGTGCCAACATTGTACCCAGCAGAGCCCAGTATATTATACCCAGCAGTGCCAACATTGTACCCAGCAGAGCCCAGTATATTATACCCAGCAGAGCCAACATTGTACCCTGCAGAGCCAAGTATATTATACCCAGCAGAGCCAACAGTGTACCCAGCAGAGCCCAGTATATTATACCCAGCAGAGCCAACATTGTACCCAGCAGATCCGAGTATATTATCACCAGCAGAGCCCAGTATATTATACCCAGCAGTGCCAACATTGTACCCAGCAGAGCCCAGTATATTATACCCAGCAGTGCCAACATTGTACCCAGCAGAGCCCAGTATATTATACCCAGCAGAGCCAACACTGTACCAAGCAGAGCCCAGTATATTATACCCAGCAGCGCCCAGTATATTATCACCAGCAGAGCCAACATTGTACACAGCAGAGCCCAGTATATTATACCCAGCAGTGCCAACAGTGTACACAGCAGCGCCCAGTATATTATACCCAGCAGTGCCAACATTGTACCCAGCAGAGCCCAGTATATTATACCCAGCAGAGCCCAGTATATTATACCCAGCAGTGCCAACATTGTACCCAGCAGAGCCCAGTATATTATCACCAGCAGTGCCAACATTTTACCCAGCAGAGCCCAGTATATTATCACCAGCAGTGCCAACATTGTACCCAGCAGAGCCCAGTATATTATACCCAGCAGAGCCAACAGTGTACCCAGCAGAGCCCAGTATATTATACCCAGCAGAGCCCAGTATATTATCCCCAGCAGAGCCAACAGTGTACCCAGCAGAGCCCAGTATATTATACCCAGCAGAGCCCAGTATATTATACCCAGCAGTGCCAACAGTGTACACAGCAGCGCCCAGTATATTATACCCAGCAGTGCCAACATTGTACCCAGCAGAGCCCAGTATATTATACCCAGCAGAGCCCAGTATATTATACCCAGCAGAGCCAACAGTGTACCCAGCAGAGCCCAGTATATTATACCCAGCAGAGCCCAGTACATTATACCCAGCAGAGCCCAGTATATTATCCCCAGCAGTGCCAACATTGTACCCAGCAGCGCCCAGTATATTATACCCAGCAGAGCCAACATTGTACCCTGCAGAGCCCAGTATATTATACCCAGCAGAGCCAACATTGTACCCAGCAGAGCCCAGTATATTATACCCTGCAGAGCCCAGTATATTATACCCAGCAGTGCCAACAGTGTACACAGCAGCGCCCAGTATATTATACCCAGCAGTGCCAACAGTGTACACAGCAGTGCCCAGTATATTATACCCAGCAGTGCCAACATTGTACCCAGCAGAGCCCAGTATATTATACCCTGCAGAGCCCAGTATATTATACCCAGCAGTGCCAACAGTGTACACAGCAGAGCCCAGTATATTATACCCAGCAGTGCCAACAGTGTACACAGCAGCGCCCAGTATATTATACCCAGCAGAGCCCAGTATATTATACCCAGCAGTGCCCAGTATATTATACCCAGCACAGTAAACATTGTACCCTGCAGAGCCCAGTATATTATACCCAGCAGAGCCAACATTGTACCCAGAAGAGCCCAGTATATTATACCCAGCAGAGCCAACATTGTACCCTGCAGAGCCCAGTATATTATACCCAGCAGAGCCAACATTGTACCCAGCAGAGCCCAGTATATTATACCCAGCAGAGCCCAGTATATTATCCCCAGCAGAGCCAACATTGTACACAGCAGAGCCCAGTATATTATACCCAGCAGTGCCAACAGTGTACACAGCAGCGCCCAGTATATTATACCCAGCAGAGCCCAGTACATTATACCCAGCAGAGCCCAGTATATTATCCCCAGCAGTGCCAACATTGTACCCAGCAGCGCCCAGTATATTATACCCAGCAGAGCCAACATTGTACCCTGCAGAGCCCAGTATATTATACCCAGCAGAGCCAACATTGTACCCAGCAGAGCCCAGTATATTATACCCTGCAGAGCCAAGTATATTATACCCAGCAGTGCCAACAGTGTACACAGCAGCGCCCAGTATATTATACCCAGCAGTGCCAACAGTGTACACAGCAGTGCCCAGTATATTATACCCAGCAGTGCCAACATTGTACCCAGCAGAGCCCAGTATATTATACCCTGCAGAGCCCAGTATATTATACCCAGCAGTGCCAACAGTGTACACAGCAGAGCCCAGTATATTATACCCAGCAGTGCCAACAGTGTACACAGCAGCGCCCAGTATATTATACCCAGCAGAGCCCAGTATATTATACCCAGCAGTGCCCAGTATATTATACCCAGCACAGTAAACATTGTACCCTGCAGAGCCCAGTATATTATACCCAGCAGAGCCAACATTGTACCCAGCAGAGCCCAGTATATTATACCCAGCAGAGCCAACATTGTACCCTGCAGAGCCAAGTATATTATACCCAGCAGAGCCAACATTGTACCCAGCAGAGCCCAGTATATTATACCCTGCAGAGCCCAGTATATTATACCCAGCAGTGCCCAGTATATTATACCCAGCAGTGCCAACAGTGCACACAGCAGTGCCCAGTATATTATACCCAGCAGTGCCAACAGTGTACACAGCAGTGCCCAGTATATTATACCCAGCAGTGCCCAGTATATTATACCCAGCAGTGCCAACATTGTACCCAGCAGAGCCCAGTATATTATACCCAGCAGAACCAACATTGTACCCAGCAGAGCCCAGTATATTATACCCAGCAGTGCCAACATTGTACCCAGCAGAGCCCAGTATATTATACCCAGCAGTGCCAACATTGTACCCAGCAGAGCCCAGTATATTATACCCAGCAGAGCCCAGTATATTATACCCAGCAGAGCCCAGTATATTATACCCAGCAGTGCCAACATTGTTCCCAGCAGACCGCAGTATATTATACCCAGCAGAGCCAACATTGTACCCAGCAGAGCCCAGTATATTATACCCAGCAGAGCCAACATTGTACCCAGCAGAGCCCAGTATATTATACCCAGCAGTGCCAACATTGTACCCAGCAGAGCCCAGTATATTATCACCAGCAGCGCCCAGTATATTATACCCAGCAGTGCCAACATTGTACCCAGCAGCGCTCAGTATATTATACCCAGAAGTGCCAACATTGTACCCAGCAGAGCCCAGTATATTATACCCAGCAGTGCCAACATTGTACCCAGCAGCGCCCAGTATATTATACCAAGCAGAACCAACATTGTACCCAGCAGAGCCCAGTATATGATACCCAGCAGTGCCAACATTGTACCCAGCAGAGCCCAGTATATTATACCCAGCAGAGCCCAGTACATTATACCCAGCAGTGCCAACATTGTACCCAGCAGAGCCCAGTATATTATACCCAGCAGTGCCAACATTGTACCCAGCAGAGCCAACATTGTACCCTGCAGAGCCCAGTATATTATACCCAGCAGTGCCAACATTGTACCCAGTAGACCCCGGTATATTATACCCAGCAGTGCCAACATTGTACCCAGCAGCGCTCAGTATATTATACCCAGAAGTGCCAACATTGTACCCAGCAGAGCCCAGTATATTATACCCAGCAGTGCCAACATTGTACCCAGCAGCGCCCAGTATATTATACCAAGCAGAACCAACATTGTACCCAGCAGAGCCCAGTATATTATACCCAGCAGTGGCAACATTGTACCCAGCAGAGCCCAGTATATTATACCCAGCAGAGCCCAGTACATTATACCCAGCAGTGCCAACATTGTACCCAGCAGAGCCCAGTATATTATACCCAGCAGTGCCAACATTGTACCCAGCAGAGCCCAGTATATTATACCCAGCAGAGCCAACATTGTACCCTGCAGAGCCAACATTGTACCCTGCAGAGCCAAGTATATTATACCCAGCAGAGCCAACAGTGTACCCAGCAGAGCCCAGTATATTATACCCAGCAGAGCCAACATTGTACCCAGCAGATCCGAGTATATTATCACCAGCAGAGCCCAGTATATTATACCCAGCAGTGCCAACATTGTACCCAGCAGAGCCCAGTATATTATACCCAGCAGTGCCAACATTGTACCCAGCAGAGCCCAGTATATTATTACCAGCAGTGCCAACAGTGTACACAGCAGAGCCCAGTAAATTATACCCAGCAGCGCCCAGTATATTATCACCAGCAGTGCCAACATTGTACCCAGCAGAGCCCAGTATATTATACCCAGCAGCGCCAACATTGTACCCAGCAGAGCCCAGTATATTATACCCTGCAGAGCCCAGTATATTATCCCCAGCAGTGCCAACATTGTACACAGCAGAGCCCAGTATATTATACCCAGCAGTGCCAACAGTGTACACAGCAGCGCCCAGTATATTATACCCAGCAGAGCCCAGTATATTATCCCCAGCAGTGCCAACATTGTACCCAGCAGAGCCCAGTATATTATACCCAGCAGAGCCAACATTGTACCCTGCAGAGCCCAGTATATTATACCCAGCAGAGCCAACATTGTACCCAGCAGAGCCCAGTATATTATACCCTGCAGAGCCCAGTATATTATACCCAGCAGTGCCAACAGTGTACACAGCAGCGCCCAGTATATTATACCCAGCAGTGCCAACATTGTACCCAGCAGAGCCCAGTATATTATACCCAGCAGTGCCCAGTATATTATACCCAGCAGTGCCCACATTGTACCCAGCAGCGCCCAGTATATTATACCCAGCAGAGCCCAGTATATTATACCCAGCAGTGCCAACATTGTACCCAGCAGCGCCCAGTATATTATACCAAGCAGAACCAACATTGTACCCAGCAGAGCCCAGTACATTATACCCAGCAGTGCCAACATTGTACCCAGCAGAGCCCAGTATATTATCACCAGCAGTGCCAACATTGTACCCAGCAGCGCTCAGTATATTATACCCAGAAGTGCCAACATTGTACCCAGCAGAGCCCAGTATATTATACCCAGCAGTGCCAACATTGTACCCAGCAGAGCCCAGTATATTATACCCAGAAGTGCCAACATTGTACCCAGCAGAGCCCAGTATATTATACCCAGCAGTGCCAACATTGTACCCAGCAGCGCCCAGTATATTATACCAAGCAGAACCAACATTGTACCCAGCAGAGCCCAGTACATTATACCCAGCAGTGCCAACATTGTACCCAGCAGAGCCCAGTATATTATACCCAGCAGTGCCAACATTGTACCCAGCAGAGCCCAGTATGTTATACCCAGCAGAGCCAACATTGTACCCTGCAGAGCCAAGTATATTATACCCAGCAGAGCCAACAGTGTACCCAGCAGAGCCCAGTATATTATACCCAGCAGAGCCAACATTGTACCCAGCAGATCCGAGTATATTATCACCAGCAGAGCCCAGTATATTATACCCAGCAGTGCCAACATTGTACCCAGCAGAGCCCAGTATATTATACCCAGCAGTGCCAACATTGTACCCAGCAGAGCCCAGTATATTATACCCAGCAGAGCCAACATTGTACCCAGCAGAGCCCAGTATATTATACCCAGCAGCGCCCAGTATATTATCACCAGCAGAGCCAACATTGTACACAGCAGAGCCCAGTATATTATACCCAGCAGTGCCAACAGTGTACACTGCAGCGCCCAGTATATTATACCCAGCAGTGCCAACATTGTACCCAGCAGAGCCCAGTATATTATACCCAGCAGAGCCCAGTATATTATACCCAGCAGTGCCAACATTGTACCCAGCAGAGCCCAGTATATTATCACCAGCAGTGCCAACATTGTACCCAGCAGAGCCCAGTATATTATCACCAGCAGTGCCAACATTGTACCCAGCAGAGCCCAGTATATTATACCCAGCAGAGCCAACAGTGTACCCAGCAGAGCCCAGTATATTATACCCAGCAGAGCCCAGTATATTATCCCCAGCAGAGCCAACAGTGTACCCAGCAGAGCCCAGTATATTATACCCAGTAGAGCCCAGTATATTATACCCAGCAGTGCCAACAGTGTACACAGCAGCGCCCAGTATATTATACCCAGCAGTGCCAACATTGTACCCAGCAGAGCCCAGTATATTATACCCAGCAGAGCCCAGTATATTATACCCAGCAGAGCCAACAGTGTACCCAGCAGAGCCCAGTATATTATACCCAGCAGAGCCCAGTACATTATACCCAGCAGAGCCCAGTATATTATCCCCAGCAGTGCCAACATTGTACCCAGCAGCGCCCAGTATATTATACCCAGCAGAGCCAACATTGTACCCTGCAGAGCCCAGTATATTATACCCAGCAGAGCCAACATTGTACCCAGCAGAGCCCAGTATATTATACCCTGCAGAGCCCAGTATATTATACCCAGCAGTGCCAACAGTGTACACAGCAGCGCCCAGTATATTATACCCAGCAGTGCCAACAGTGTACACAGCAGTGCCCAGTATATTATACCCAGCAGTGCCAACATTGTACCCAGCAGAGCCCAGTATATTATACCCTGCAGAGCCCAGTATATTATACCCAGCAGTGCCAACAGTGTACACAGCAGAGCCCAGTATATTATACCCAGCAGTGCCAACAGTGTACACAGCAGCGCCCAGTATATTATACCCAGCAGAGCCCAGTATATTATACCCAGCAGTGCCCAGTATATTATACCCAGCACAGTAAACATTGTACCCTGCAGAGCCCAGTATATTATACCCAGCAGAGCCAACATTGTACCCAGCAGAGCCCAGTATATTATACCCAGCAGAGCCAACATTGTACCCTGCAGAGCCCAGTATATTATACCCAGCAGAGCCAACATTGTACCCAGCAGAGCCCAGTATATTATACCCAGCAGAGCCCAGTATATTATCCCCAGCAGAGCCAACATTGTACACAGCAGAGCCCAGTATATTATACCCAGCAGTGCCAACAGTGTACACAGCAGCGCCCAGTATATTATACCCAGCAGAGCCCAGTACATTATACCCAGCAGAGCCCAGTATATTATCCCCAGCAGTGCCAACATTGTACCCAGCAGCGCCCAGTATATTATACCCAGCAGAGCCAACATTGTACCCTGCAGAGCCCAGTATATTATACCCAGCAGAGCCAACATTGTACCCAGCAGAGCCCAGTATATTATACCCTGCAGAGCCAAGTATATTATACCCAGCAGTGCCAACAGTGTACACAGCAGCGCCCAGTATATTATACCCAGCAGTGCCAACAGTGTACACAGCAGTGCCCAGTATATTATACCCAGCAGTGCCAACATTGTACCCAGCAGAGCCCAGTATATTATACCCTGCGGAGCCCAGTATATTATACCCAGCAGTGCCAACAGTGTACACAGCAGAGCCCAGTATATTATACCCAGCAGTGCCAACAGTGTACACAGCAGCGCCCAGTATATTATACCCAGCAGAGCCCAGTATATTATACCCAGCAGTGCCCAGTATATTATACCCAGCACAGTAAACATTGTACCCTGCAGAGCCCAGTATATTATACCCAGCAGAGCCAACATTGTACCCAGCAGAGCCCAGTATATTATACCCAGCAGAGCCAACATTGTACCCTGCAGAGCCAAGTATATTATACCCAGCAGAGCCAACATTGTACCCAGCAGAGCCCAGTATATTATACCCTGCAGAGCCCAGTATATTATACCCAGCAGTGCCCAGTATATTATACCCAGCAGTGCCAACAGTGTACACAGCAGTGCCCAGTATATTATACCCAGCAGTGCCAACAGTGTACACAGCAGTGCCCAGTATATTATACCCAGCAGTGCCCAGTATATTATACCCAGCAGTGCCAACATTGTACCCAGCAGAGCCCAGTATATTATACCCAGCAGAGCCAACATTGTACCCAGCAGAGCCCAGTATATTATACCCAGCAGAGCCAACATTGTACCCAGCAGTGCCCAGTATATTATCACCAGCAGTGCCAACATTGTACCCAGCAGAGCCCAGTATATTATACCCAGCAGAGCCAACATTGTACCCAGCAGCGCCCAGTATATTATACCCAGCAGTGCCAACATTGTACCCTGCAGTGCCCAGTATATTATACCCAGCAGTGCCAACAGTGTACACAGCAGAGCCCAGTATATTATACCCAGCAGCGCCAACATTGTACCCAGCAGAGCCCAGTATATTATACCCAGCAGAGCCCAGTATATTATACCCAGCAGTGCCAACATTGTACCCAGCAGAGCCCAGTATATTATACCCAGAAGAGCCAACATTGTACCCAGCAGAGCCCAGTATAATATACCCAGCAGAGCCCAGTATATTATACCCAGCAGTGCCAACATTGTACCCAGCAGAGCCCAGTATATTATACCCAGAAGAGCCAACATTGTACCCAGCAGCGCCCAGTATATTATACCCAGCAGAGCCAACAGTGTACACAGCAGAGCCCAGTATATTATACCCAGCAGTGCCAACAGTGTACACAGCAGAGCCCAGTATATTATACCCAGCAGTGCCAACAGTGTACACAGCAGAGCCCAGTATATTATACCCAGCAGAGCCAACATTGTACCCAGCAGCGCCCAGTATATTATACCCAGCAGTGCCAACATTGTACCCTGCAGTGCCCAGTATATTATACCCAGCAGTGCCAACAGTGTACACAGCAGAGCCCAGTATATTATACCCAGCAGCACCAACATTGTACCCAGCATAGCCCAGTATATTATACCCAGCAGAGCCCAGTATATTATACCCAGCAGTGCCAACATTGTACCCAGCAGAGCCCAGTATATTATACCCAGAAGAGCCAACATTGTACCCAGCAGAGCCCAGTATAATATACCCAGCAGAGCCCAGTATATTATACCCAGCAGTGCCAACATTGTACCCAGCAGAGCCCAGTATATTATACCCAGAAGAGCCAACATTGTACCCAGCAGCGCCCAGTATATTATACCCAGCAGAGCCAACAGAGTACACAGCAGAGCCCAGTATATTATACCCAGCAGTGCCAACAGTGTACACAGCAGAGCCCAGTATATTATACCCAGCAGTGCCAACAGTGTACACAGCAGCGCCCAGTATATTATACCCAGCAGAGCCCAGTACATTATACCCAGCAGAGCCCAGTATATTATACCCAGCAGTGCCAACATTGTACCCAGCAGAGCCCAGTATATTATCACCAGCAGTGCCAACATTGTACCCAGCAGCACCCAGTATATTATACCCAGCAGCGCCCAGTATATTATCACCAGCAGTGCAAACAGTGTACACAGCAGAGCCCAGTATATTATACCCAGCAGTGCCAACAGTGTACACAGCAGTGCCCAGTATATTATACCCAGCAGTGCCCAGTATATTATACCCAGCAGTGCCAACATTGTACCCAGCAGAGCCCAGTATATTATACCCAGCAGAGCCAACATTGTACCCAGCAGAGCCCAGTATAATATACCCAGCAGAGCCCAGTATATTATACCCAGCAGTGCCAACATTGTACCCAGCAGAGCCCAGTATATTATACCCAGCAGTGCCAACATTGTACCCAGCAGAGCCCAGTATATTATACCCAGCAGTGCCCAGTATGTTATACCCAGCAGTGCCCAGTATATTATACCCAGCAGTGCCAACATTGTACCCAGCAGAGCCCAGTATATTATACCCAGCAGAGCCCAGTATGTTATACCCAGCAGTGCCCAGTATATTATACCCAGCAGTGCCAACATTGTACCCAGCAGTGCCCAGTATATTATACCCAGCAGTGCCAACATTGTACCCAGCAGAGCCCAGTATATTATACCCAGCAGTGCCCAGTATATTATACCCAGCAGTGCCCAGTATATTATACCCAGCAGTGCCAACATTGTACCCAGCAGTGCCCAGTATATTATACCCAGCAGTGCCCAGTATATTATACCCAGCAGTGCCAACATTGTACCCAGCAGAGCCCAGTATATTATACCCAGCAGTGCCCAGTATATTATACCCAGCAGTGCCCAGTATATTATACCCAGCAGTGCCAACATTGTACCCAGCAGTGCCCAGTATATTATCACCAGCAGTGCCAACATTGTACCCAGCAGAGCCCAGTATATTATACCCAGCAGAGCCCAGTATATTATACCCAGCAGTGCCAACATTGTACCCAGCAGCGCCCAGTATATTATACCCAGCAGAGCCAACAGTGTACACAGCAGAGCCCAGTATATTATACCCAGCAGTGCCAACAGTGTACACAGCAGAGCCCAGTATATTATACCCAGCAGAGCCAACAGTGTACACAGCAGAGCCCAGTATATTATACCCAGCAGAGCCCAGTACATTATACCCAGCAGAGCCCAGTATATTATACCCAGCAGTGCCAACATTGTACCCAGCAGAGCCCAGTATATTATACCCTGCCGTGCCAACAGTGTACACAGCAGCGCCCAGTATATTATACCCAGCAGAGCCCAGTACATTATACCCAGCAGAGCCCAGTATATTATACCCAGCAGAGCCAACATTGTACCCAGCAGAGCCCAGTATATTATACCCTGCAGAGCCAACATTGTACCCAGCAGCGCCCAGTATATTATACCCAGCAGTGCCAACAGTGTACACAGCAGCGCCCAGTATATTATACCCAGCAGTGCCAACAGTGTACACAGCAGTGCCCAGTATATTATACCCAGCAGTGCCAACATTGTACCCAGCAGCGCACAGTATATTATACCCACCAGAGCCAACATTGTACCCAGCAGTGCCCAGTATATTATACCCAGCACAGTAAACATTGTACCCTGCAGAGCCCAGTATATTATACCCAGCAGAGCCAACATTGTACCCTGCAGAGCCCAGTATATTATACCCAGCAGAGCCAACATTGTACCCAGCAGAGCCCAGTATATTATACCCTGCAGAGCCCAGTATATTATACCCAGCAGTGCCAACATTGTAGCCAGCAGAGCCCAGTATATTATCACCAGCAGTGCCAACATTGTACCCAGCAGCACCCAGTATATTATACCCAGCAGAGCCCAGTATATTATACCCAGCAGAGCCAACATTGTACCCTGCAGAGCCCAGTATATTATACCCAGCAGAGCCAACATTGTACCCAGCAGAGCCCAGTATATTATACCCAGCAGTGCCAACATTGTACCCAGCAGAGCCCAGTATATTATCACCAGCAGTGCCAACATTGTACCCAGCAGAGCCCAGTATATTATACCCAGCAGAGCCAACATTGTACCCAGCAGAGCCCAGTATAATATACCCAGCAGAGCCCAGTATATTATACCCAGCAGAGCCAACATTGTACCCAGCAGAGCCCAGTATATTATACCCTGCAGAGCCCAGTATATTATACCCAGCAGTGCCCAGTATATTATACCCTGCAGAGCCCAGTATATTATACCCAGCAGTGCCCAGTATGTTATACCCAGCAGTGCCCAGTATATTATACCCAGCAGTGCCAACATTGTACCCAGCAGAGCCCAGTATATTATACCCAGCAGAGCCCAGTATGTTATACCCAGCAGTGCCCAGTATATTATACCCAGCAGTGCCAACATTGTACCCAGCAGTGCCCAGTATATTATACCCAGCAGTGCCAACATTGTACCCAGCAGAGCCCAGTATATTATACCCAGCAGTGCCCAGTATATTATACCCAGCAGTGCCCAGTATATTATACCCAGCAGTGCCAACATTGTACCCAGCAGTGCCCAGTATATTATACCCAGCAGTGCCCAGTATATTATACCCAGCAGTGCCAACATTGTACCCAGCAGAGCCCAGTATATTATACCCAGCAGTGCCCAGTATATTATACCCAGCAGTGCCCAGTATATTATACCCAGCAGTGCCAACATTGTACCCAGCAGTGCCCAGTATATTATCACCAGCAGTGCCAACATTGTACCCAGCAGAGCCCAGTATATTATACCCAGCAGAGCCCAGTATATTATACCCAGCAGTGCCAACATTGTACCCAGCAGCGCCCAGTATATTATACCCAGCAGTGCCAACAGTGTACACGGCAGAGCCCAGTATATTATACCCAGCAGAGCCAACAGTGTACACAGCAGAGCCCAGTATATTATACCCAGCAGTGCCAACAGTGTACACAGCAGAGCCCAGTATATTATACCCACCAGAGCCAACATTGTACCCAGCAGAGCCCAGTATATTATACCCAGCAGTGCCCAGTATATTATACCCAGCACAGTAAACATTGTACCCTGCAGAGCCCAGTATATTATACCCAGCAGAGCCAACATTGTACCCAGCAGAGCCCAGTATATTATACCCAGCAGAGCCAACATTGTACCCTGCAGAGCCCAGTATATTATACCCAGCAGAGCCAACATTGTACCCAGCAGAGCCCAGTATATTATACCCTGCAGAGCCCAGTATATTATACCCAGCAGTGCCCAGTATATTATACCCAGCAGTGCCCAGTATATTATACCCAGCAGTGCCAACAGTGTACACAGCAGTGCCCAGTATATTATACCCAGCAGTGCCCAGTATATTATACCCAGCAGTGCCAACATTGTACCCAGCAGAGCCCAGTATATTATACCCAGCAGAGCCAACATTGTACCCAGCAGTGCCCAGTATATTATCACCAGCAGTGCCAACATTGTACCCAGCAGAGCCCAGTATATTATACCCAGCAGAGCCAACATTGTACCCAGCAGCGCCCAGTATATTATACCCAGCAGTGCCAACAGTGTACACAGCAGTGCCCAGTATATTATACCCAGCAGTGCCAACAGTGTACACAGCAGAGCCCAGTATATTATACCCAGCAGCGCCAACATTGTACCCAGCAGAGCCCAGTATATTATACCCAGCAGAGCCAACATTGTACCCTGCAGTGCCCAGTATATTATACCCAGCAGTGCCAACAGTGTACACAGCAGAGCCCAGTATATTATACCCAGCAGTGCCAACAGTGTACACAGCAGAGCCCAGTATATTATACCCAGCAGTGCCAACAGTGTACACAGCAGCGCCCAGTATATTATACCCAGCAGAGCCCAGTATATTATACCCAGCAGTGCCAACATTGTACCCAGCAGAGCCCAGTATATTATACCCAGCAGAGCCCAGTATATTATACCCAGCAGTGCCAACATTGTACCCAGCAGAGCCCAGTATATTATACCCAGAAGAGCCAACATTGTACCCAGCAGAGCCCAGTATAATATACCCAGCAGAGCCCAGTATATTATACCCAGCAGTGCCAACATTGTACCCAGCAGAGCCCAGTATATTATACCCAGAAGAGCCAACATTGTACCCAGCAGCGCCCAGTATATTTTACCCAGCAGAGCCAACAGTGTACACAGCAGAGCCCAGTATATTATACCCAGCAGTGCCAACAGTGTACACAGCAGAGCCCAGTATATTATACCCAGCAGTGCCAACAGTGTACACAGCAGCGCCCAGTATATTATACCCAGCAGAGCCCAGTACATTATACCCAGCAGAGCCCAGTATATTATACCCAGCAGTGCCAACATTGTACCCAGCAGAGCCCAGTATATTATCAACAGCAGTGCCAACATTGTACCCAGCAGCACCCAGTATATTATACCCAGCAGCGCCCAGTATATTATCACCAGCAGTGCCAACAGTGTACACAGCAGAGCCCAGTATATTGTACCCAGCAGAGCACAGTATATTATCACCAGCAGTGCCAACATTGTACCCAGCAGAGCCCAGTATATTATACCCTGCCGTGCCAACAGTGTACACAGCAGCGCCTAGTATATTATACCCAGCAGAGCCCAGTACATTATACCCAGCAGAGCCCAGTATATTATCCCCAGCAGTGCCAACATTGTACACAGCAGAGCCCAGTATATTATACCCAGCAGTGCCAACAGTGCACACAGCAGCGCCCAGTATATTATACCCAGCAGAGCCCAGTACATTATACCCAGCAGAGCCCAGTATATTATCCCCAGCAGTGCCAACATTGTACCCAGCAGCGCCCAGTATATTATACCCAGCAGAGCCAACATTGTACCCTGCAGAGCCCAGTATATTATACCCAGCAGAGCCAACATTGTACCCAGCATAGCCCAGTATATTATACCCTGCAGAGCCCAGTATATTATACCCAGCAGTGCCAACAGTGTACACAGCAGCGCCCAGTATATTATACCCAGCAGTGCCAACAGTGTACACAGCAGTGCCCAGTATATTATACCCAGCAGTGCCAACATTGTACCCAGCAGCGCACAGTATATTATACCCAGCAGAGCCAACGTTGTACCCAGCAGAGCCCAGTATATTATACCCAGCAGTGCCCAGTATATTATACCCAGCACAGTAAACATTGTACCCTGCAGAGCCCAGTATATTATACCCAGCAGAGCCAACATTGTACCCAGCAGAGCCCAGTATATTATACCCAGCAGAGCCAACATTGTACCCTGCAGAGCCCAGTATATTATACCCAGCAGAGCCCAGTATATTATACCCTGCAGAGCCCAGTATATTATACCCAGCAGTGCCCAGTATATTATACCCAGCAGTGCCAACAGTGTACACAGCAGTGCCCAGTATATTATACCCAGCAGTGCCAACAGTGTACACAGCAGTGCCCAGTATATTATACCCAGCAGTGCCCAGTATATTATACCCAGCAGTGCCAACATTGTACCCTGCAGTGCCCAGTATATTATACCCAGCAGAGCCAACATTGTACCCAGCAGAGCCCAGTATATTATACCCAGCAGAGCCAACATTGTACCCAGCAGTGCCCAGTATATTATCACCAGCAGTGCCAACATTGTACCCAGCAGAGCCCAGTATATTATACCCAGCAGAGCCAACATTGTACCCAGCAGCGCCCAGTATATTATACCCAGCAGTGCCAACATTGTACCCTGCAGTGCCGAGTATATTATACCCAGCAGTGCCAACAGTGTACACAGCAGAGCCCAGTATATTATACCCAGCAGCGCCAACATTGTACCCAGCAGAGCTCAGTATATTATACCCAGCAGAGCCCAGTATATTATACCCAGCAGTGCCAACATTGTACCCAGCAGAGCCCAGTATATTATACCCAGAAGAGCCAACATTGTACCCAGCAGAGCCCAGTATAATATACCCAGCAGAGCCCAGTATATTATACCCAGCAGTGCCAACATTGTACCCAGCAGAGCCCAGTATATTATACCCAGCAGAGCCAACAGTGTACACAGCAGAGCCCAGTATATTATACCCAGCAGTGCCAACAGTGTACACAGCAGCGCCCAGTATATTATACCCAGCAGAGCCCAGTATATTATACCCAGAAATGCCAACATTGTACCCAGCAGAGCCCAGTATATTATACCCAGCAGTGCCAACAGTGTACACAGCAGAGCCCAGTATATTATACCCTGCAGTGCCAACAGTGTACCCAGCAGTGCCAACAGTGTACACAGCAGAGCCCAGTATATTATACCCAGCAGTGCCAACAGTGTACACAGCAGCGCCCAGTATATTATACCCAGCAGAGCCCAGTACATTATACCCAGCAGAGCCCAGTATATTATACCCAGCAGTGCCAACATTGTACCCAGCAGAGCCCAGTATATTATCACCAGCAGTGCCAACATTGTACCCAGCAGCACCCAGTATATTATACCCAGCAGTGCCAACATTGTACCCAGCAGAGCCCAGTATATTATACCCAGCAGAGCCAACATTGTACACAGCAGTGCCCAGTATATTATACCCAGCAGTGCCAACAGTGTACACAGCAGTGCCCAGTATATTATACCCAGCAGTGCCAACATTATACCCAGCAGAGCCCAGTATATTATACCCTGCCGTGCCCAGTATATTATACCCAGCAGAGCCCAGTATATTATACCCTGCAGTGCCCAGTATATTATACCCAGCAGAGCCCAGTATATTATACCCTGCAGTGCCCAGTATATTATACCCAGCAGAGCCCAGTATATTATACCCAGCAGAGCCAACATTGTACCCAGCAGAGCCCACTATATTATACCCAGCAGAGCCAACATTGTACCCAGCAGAGCCCAGTATATTATACCCTGCAGTGCCAACATTGTACCCAGCAGAGCCCAGTATATTATACCCAGCAGTGCCAACAGTGTACACAGCAGTGCCCAGTATATTATATCCAGCAGTGTCAACATAATACCCAGCAGAGCCCAGTATATTATACCCTGCCGTGCCCAACAGTGTACACAGCAGAGCCCAGTATATTATACCCAGCAGAGCCCAGTATATTATACCCAGCAGAGCCAACATTGTACCCAGCAGAGCCCAGTATATTATACCCAGCAGAGCCAACATTGTACCCAGCAGAGCCCAGTATATTATACCCAGCAGTGCCAACATTGTACCCAGCAGAGCCCAGTATATTATACCCTGCAGAGGCCAGTATATTATACCCAGCAGAGCCAACAGTGTACCCAGCAGAGCCCAGTATATTATACCCAGCAGAGCCAACATTGTACCCAGCAGAGCCCAGTATATTATACCCTGCAGAGCCCAGTATATTATACCCATCAGAGCCAACATTGTACCCAGCAGAGCCCAGTATATTATACCCAGCAGAGCCAACATTGTACCCAGCAGAGCCCAGTATATTATACCCAGCAGTGCCAACATTGTACCCAGCAGAGCCCAGTATATTATACCCAGCAGTGCCAACATTGTACCCAGCAGAGCCCAGTATATTATACCCTGCAGAGCCCAGTATATTATACCCAGCAGAGCCAACAGTGTACCCAGCAGAGCCCAGTATATTATACCCAGCAGAGCCAACATTGTACCCAGCAGAGCCCAGTATATTATACCCTGCAGAGCCCAGTATATTATACCCAGCAGAGCCAACATTGTACCCAGCAGAGCCCAGTATATTATACCCAGCAGAGCCAACATTGTACCCAGCAGAGCCCAGTATATTATACCCTGCAGTGCCAACATTGTACCCAGCAGAGCCCAGTATATTATACCCAGCAGAGCCAACATTGTACCCAGCAGAGCCCAGTATATTATACCCTGCAGAGCCCAGTATATTATACCCAGCAGTGCCAACATTGTACCCAGCAGAGCCCAGTATATTATACCCAGCAGAGCCAACATTGTACCCAGCAGAGCCCAGTATATTATACCCAGCAGAGCCAACATTGTACCCAGCAGTGCCCAGTATATTATACACAGCAGAGCCAACATTGTACCCAGCAGAGCCCAGTACATTATACCCAGCAGAGCCAACAGTGTACACAGCAGAGCCCAGTATATTATACCCAGCAGAGCCCAGTACATTATACCCAGCAGAGCCCAGTATATTATCCCCAGCAGTGCCAACATTGTACCCAGCAGCGCCCAGTATATTATACCCAGCAGAGCCAACATTGTACCCTGCAGAGCCCAGTATATTATACCCAGCAGAGCCAACATTGTACCCAGCATAGCCCAGTATATTATACCCTGCAGAGCCCAGTATATTATACCCAGCAGTGCCAACAGTGTACACAGCAGTGCCCAGTATATTATACCCAGCAGTGCCAACATTGTACCCAGCAGCGCAAAGTATATTATACCCAGCAGAGCCAACATTGTACCCAGCAGAGCCCAGTATATTATACCCAGCAGTGCCCAGTATATTATACCCAGCACAGTAAACATTGTACCCTGCAGAGCCCAGTATATTATACCCAGCAGAGCCAACATTGTACCCAGCAGAGCCCAGTATATTATACCCAGCAGAGCCAACATTGTACCCTGCAGAGCCCAGTATATTATACCCAGCAGAGCCAACATTGTACCCAGCAGAGCCCAGTATATTATACCCTGCAGAGCCCAGTATATTATACCCAGCAGTGCCCAGTATATTATACCCAGCAGTGCCAACAGTGTACACAGCAGTGCCCAGTATATTATACCCAGCAGTGCCAACAGTGTACACAGCAGTGCCCAGTATATTATACCCAGCAGTGCCCAGTATATTATACCCAGCAGTGCCAACATTGTACCCAGCAGAGCCCAGTATATTATACCCAGCAGAGCCAACATTGTACCCAGCAGAGCCCAGTATATTATACCCAGCAGAGCCAACATTGTACCCAGCAGTGCCCAGTATATTATCACCAGCAGTGCCAACATTGTACCCAGCAGAGCCCAGTATATTATACCCAGCAGAGCCAACATTGTACCCAGCAGCGCCCAGTATATTATACCCAGCAGTGCCAACATTGTACCCTGCAGTGCCCAGTATATTATACCCAGCAGTGCCAACAGTGTACACAGCAGAGCCCAGTATATTATACCCAGCAGCGCCAACATTGTACCCAGCAGAGCCCAGTATATTATACCCAGCAGAGCCCAGTATATTATACCCAGCAGTGCCAACATTGTACCCAGCAGAGCCCAGTATATTATACCCAGAAGAGCCAACATTGTACATAGCAGAGCCAAGTATAATATACCCAGCAGAGCCCAGTATATTATACCCAGCAGTGCCAACATTGTACCCAGCAGAGCCCAGTATATTATACCCAGAAGAGCCAACATTGTACCCAGCAGCGCCCAGTATATTATACCCAGCAGAGCCAACAGTGTACACAGCAGAGCCCAGTATATTATACCCAGCAGTGCCAACAGTGTACACAGCAGAGCCCAGTATATTATACCCAGCAGTGCCAACAGTGTACACAGCAGCGCCCAGTATATTATACCCAGCAGAGCCCAGTACATTATACCCAGCAGAGCCCAGTATATTATACCCAGCAGTGCCAACATTGTACCCAGCAGAGCCCAGTATATTATCACCAGCAGTGCCAACATTGTACCCAGCAGAACCCAGTATATTATACCCAGCAGTGCCAACATTGTACCCAGCAGAGCCCAGTATATTATACCCAGCAGAGCCAACATTGTACACAGCAGTGCCCAGTATATTATACCCAGCAGTGCCAACAGTGTACACAGCAGTGCCCAGTATATTATACCCAGCAGTGCCAACATTATACCCAGCAGAGCCCACTATATTATACCCTGCCGTGCCAACAGTGTACACAGCAGAGCCCAGTATATTATACCCTGCAGTGCCCAGTATATTATACCCAGCAGAGCCCAGTATATTATACCCAGCAGAGCCAACATTGTACCCAGCAGAGCCCAGTATATTATACCCAGCAGAGCCAACATTGTACCCAGCAGAGCCCAGTATATTATACCCTGCAGTGCCAACATTGTACCCAGCAGAGCCCAGTAAATTATACCCAGCAGTGCCAACAGTGTACACAGCAGTGCCCAGTATATTATATCCAGCAGTGCCAACATTATACCCAGCAGAGCCCAGTATATTATACCCTGCCGTGCCAACAGTGTACACAGCAGAGCCCAGTATATTATACCCAGCAGAGCCCAGTATATTATACCCAGCAGAGCCAACATTGTACCCAGCAGAGCCCAGTATATTATACCCAGCAGAGCCAACATTGTACCCAGCAGAGCCCAGTATATCATACCCAGCAGTGCCAACATTGTACCCAGCAGAGCCCAGTATATTATACCCTGCAGAGGCCAGTATATTATACCCAGCAGAGCCAACAGTGTACCCAGCAGAGCCCAGTATATTATACCCAGCAGAGCCAACATTGTACCCAGCAGAGCCCAGTATATTATACCCTGCAGAGCCCAGTATATTATACCCAGCAGAGCCAACATTGTACCCAGCAGAGCCCAGTATATTATACCCAGCAGAGCCAACATTGTACCCAGCAGAGCCCAGTATATTATACCCAGCAGAGCCAACAGTGTACCCAGCAGAGCCCAGTATATTATACCCAGCAGAGCCAACATTGTACCCAGCAGAGCCCAGTATATTATACCCTGCAGAGCCCAGTATATTATACCCAGCAGAGCCAACATTGTACCCAGCAGAGCCCAGTATATTATACCCTGCAGTGCCAACATTGTACCCAGCAGAGCCCAGTATATTATACCCAGCAGAGCCAACATTGTACCCAGCAGAGCCCAGTATATTATACCCTGCAGAGCCCAGTATATTATACCCAGCAGTGCCAACATTGTACCCAGCAGAGCCCAGTATATTATACCCAGCAGAGCCAACATTGTACACAGCAGAGCCCAGTATATTATACCCAGCAGTGCCAACATTGTACCCAGCAGAGCCCAGTATATTATACCCAGCAGAGCCAACATTGTACCCAGCAGAGCCCAGTATATTATACCCAGCAGAGCCAACATTGTACCCAGCAGAGCCCAGTATATTATACCCTGCAGAGCCCAGTATATTATACCCAGCAGAGCCAACTTTGTACCCAGCAGAGCCAACATTGTACACAGCAGCGCCCAGTATATTATACCCAGCAGAGCCAACATTGTACCCAGCAGAGCCCAGTATATTGTACCCAGCAGAGCCAACATTGTACCCAGCAGCGTCCAGTATATTATACCCAGCAGTGCCAACAGTGTACACAGCAGTGCCCAGTATATTATACCCTGCAGAGCCCAGTATATTATACCCAGCAGAGCCAACATTGTACCCAGCAGAGCCCAGTATATTATACCCTGCAGAGCCCAGTATATTATACCCAGCAGAGCCCAGTATATTATACCCAGCAGAGCCAACATTGTACCCAGCAGCGCCCAGTATATTATACCCAGCAGAGCCAACATTGTACCCAGCAGCGCCCAGTATATTATACCCAGCAGAGCCAACATTGTACCCAGCAGCGTCCAGTATATTATACCCAGCAGTGCCAACAGTGTACACAGCAGTGCCCAGTATATTATACCCTGCAGAGCCCAGTATATTATACCCAACAGAGCCAACATTGTACCCAGCAGAGCCCAGTATATTATACCCTGCAGAGCCCAGTATATTATACCCAGCAGAGCCAACATTGTACCCAGCAGCACCCAGTATATTATACCCAGCAGTGCCAACATTGTACCCAGCAGAGCCCAGTATATTATACCCAGCAGAGCCAACATTGTACACAGCAGTGCCCAGTATATTATACCCAGCAGTGCCAACAGTGTACACAGCAGTGCCCAGTATATTATACCCAGCAGTGCCAACATTATACCCAGCAGAGCCCAGTATATTATACCCTGCCGTGCCAACAGTGTACACAGCAGAGCCCAGTATATTATACCCTGCAGTGCCCAGTATATTATACCCAGCAGAGCCCAGTATATTATACCCAGCAGAGCCAACATTGTACCCAGCAGAGCCCAGTATATTATACCCAGCAGAGCCAACATTGTACCCAGCAGAGCCCAGTATATTATACCCTGCAGTGCCAACATTGTACCCAGCAGAGCCCAGTATATTATACCCAGCAGTGCCAACAGTGTACACAGCAGTGCCCAGTATATTATATCCAGCAGTGCCAACATTATACCCAGCAGAGCCCAGTATATTATACCCTGCCGTGCCAACAGTGTACACAGCAGAGCCCAGTATATTATACCCAGCAGAGCCCAGTATATTATACCCAGCAGAGCCAACATTGTACCCAGCAGAGCCCAGTATATTATACCCAGCAGTGCCAACATTGTACCCAGCAGAGCCCAGTATATTATACCCTGCAGAGGCCAGTATATTATACCCAGCAGAGCCAACAGTGTACCCAGCAGAGCCCAGTATATTATACCCAGCAGAGCCAACATTGTACCCAGCAGAGCCCAGTATATTATACCCTGCAGAGCCCAGTATATTATACCCAGCAGAGCCCAGTATATTATACCCTGCAGAGGCCAGTATATTATACCCAGCAGAGCCAACAGTGTACCCAGCAGAGCCCAGTATATTATACCCAGCAGAGCCAACATTGTACCCAGCAGAGCCCAGTATATTATACCCTGCAGAGCCCAGTATATTATACCCAGCAGAGCCAACATTGTACCCAGCAGAGCCCAGTATATTATACCCAGCAGAGCCAACATCGTACCCAGCAGAGCCCAGTATATTATACCCAGCAGTGCCAACATTGTACCCAGCAGAGCCCAGTATATTATACCCAGCAGTGCCAACATTGTACCCAGCAGAGCCCAGTATATTATACCCTGCAGAGCCCAGTATATTATACCCAGCAGAGCCAACAGTGTACCCAGCAGAGCCCAGTATATTATACCCAGCAGAGCCAACATTGTACCCAGCAGAGCCCAGTATATTATACCCTGCAGAGCCCAGTATATTATACCCAGCAGAGCCAACATTGTACCCAGCAGAGCCCAGTATATTATACCCAGCAGAGCCAACATTGTACCCAGCAGAGCCCAGTATATTATACCCTGCAGTGCCAACATTGTACCCAGCAGAGCCCAGTATATTATACCCAGCAGAGCCAACATTGTACCCAGCAGAGCCCAGTATATTATACCCTGCAGAGCCCAGTATATTATACCCAGCAGTGCCAACATTGTACCCAGCAGAGCCCAGTATATTATACCCAGCAGAGCCAACATTGTACCCAGCAGAGCCCAGTATATTATACCCAGCAGAGCCAACATTGTACCCAGCAGTGCCCAGTATATTATACCCACCAGAGCCAACATTGTACCCAGCAGAGCCCAGTACATTATACCCAGCAGAGCCAACAGTGTACACAGCAGAGCCCAGTATATTATACCCAGCAGCGCCAACATTGTACCCAGCAGAGCCCAGTATATTATACCCAGCAGAGCCCAGTATATTATACCCAGCAGTGCCAACAGTGTACACAGCAGAGCCCAGTATATTATACCCTGCCGTGCCAACAGTGTACACAGCAGCGCCCAGTATATTATACCCAGCAGAGCCCAGTATATTATACCCAGCAGAGCCCAGTATATTATACCCAGCAGTGCCAACAGTGTACACAGCAGAGCCCAGTATATTATACCCTGCCGTGCCAACATTGTACCCAGCAGCGCCCAGTATATTATACCCAGCAGAGCCCAGTATATTATACCCAGCAGAGCCCAGTATATTATACCCAGCAGAGCCAACATTGTACCCAGCAGAGCCCAGTATATTATACCCAGCAGAGCCAACATTGTACCCAGCAGAGCCCAGTATATTATACCCTGCAGAGCCCAGTATATTATACCCAGCAGTGCCAACATTGTACCCAGCAGAGCCCAGTATATTATACCCAGCAGAGCCAACATTGTACCCAGCAGAGCCCAGTATATTATACCCAGCAGAGCCAACATTGTACCCAGCAGTGCCCAGTATATTATACCCAGCAGAGCCAACATTGTACCCAGCAGAGCCCAGTACATTATACCCAGCAGAGCCAACAGTGTACACAGCAGAGCCCAGTATATTATACCCAGCAGTACCAACATTGTACCCAGCAGAGCCCAGTATATTATACCCAGCAGAGCCAACATTGTACCCAGCAGAGCCCAGTATATTATACCCAGCAGTGCCAACATTGTACCCAGCAGAGCCCAGTATATTATACCCAGCAGAGCCAACATTGTACCCAGCAGACCCCGGTATATTATACCCAGCAGAGCCAACATTGTACCCAGCAGAGCCCAGTATATTATACCCAGCAGTGCCAACAGTGTACACAGCAGCGCCCAGTATATTATACCCAGCAGAGCCCAGTATATTATACCCAGCAGAGCCCAGTATATTATACCCAGCAGTGCCAACAGTGTACCCAGCAGCGCCCAGTATATTATACCCAGCAGAGCCCAGTATATTATACCCAGCAGAGCCCAGTATATTATACCCAGCAGTGCCAACATTGTACCCAGCAGCGCCCAGTATATTATACCCAGCAGTGCCAACATTGTACCCAGCAGAGCCCAGTATATTATACCCAGCAGAACCAACATTGAACCCAGCAGAGCCCAGTATATTATACCCAGCAGAGCCAACATTGTACCCAGCAGTGCCCAGTATATTATCACCAGCAGTGCCAACAGTGTACACAGCAGAGCCCAGTATATTATACCCAGCAGTGCCAACAGTGTACACAGCAGAGCCCAGTATATTATACCCAGCAGTACCAACATTGTACCCAGCAGAGCCCAGTATATTATACCCAGCAGAGCCAACATTGTACCCAGCAGAGCCCAGTATATTATACCCAGCAGTGCCAACATTGTACCCAGCAGAGCCCAGTATATTATACCCAGCAGAGCCAACATTGTACCCAGCAGACCCCGGTATATTATACCCAGCAGAGCCAACATTGTACCCAGCAGAGCCCAGTATATTATACCCAGCAGAGCCAACATTGTACCCAGCAGAGCCCAGTATATTATACCCTGCAGAGCCCAGTATATTATACCCAGCAGAGCCAACATTGTACCCAGCAGAGCCAACATTGTACACAGCAGCGCCCAGTATATTATACCCAGCAGAGCCAACATTGTACCCAGCAGAGCCAACATTGTACCCAGCAGCGTCCAGTATATTATACCCAGCAGTGCCAACAGTGTACACAGCAGTGCCCAGTATATTATACCCTGCAGAGCCCAGTATATTATACCCAGCAGAGCCAACATTGTACCCAGCAGAGCCCAGTATATTATACCCTGCAGAGCCCAGTATATTATACCCAGCAGAGCCCAGTATATTATACCCAGCAGAGCCAACATTGTACCCAGCAGCGCCCAGTATATTATACCTAGCAGAGCCAACATTGTACCCAGAAGCGCCCAGTATATTATACCCAGCAGAGCCAACATTGTACCCAGCAGCGTCCAGTATATTATACCCAGCAGTGCCAACAGTGTACACAGCAGTGCCCAGTATATTATACCCTGCAGAGCCCAGTATATTATACCCAGCAGAGCCAACATTGTACCCAGCAGAGCCCAGTATATTATACCCTGCAGAGCCCAGTATATTATACCCAGCAGAGCCAACATTGTACACAGCAGCGCCCAGTATATTATACCCAGCAGAGCCAACATTGTACCCAGCAGAGCCCAGTATATTATACCCTGCAGAGCCCAGTATATTATACCCAGCAGAGCCTAGTATATTATACCCAGCAGAGCCAACATTGTACCCAGCAGCGCCCAATATATTATACCCAGCAGAGCCAACATTGTACCCAGCAGCGCCCAGTATATTATACCCAGCAAAGCCAACATTGTACCCAGCAGCGCCCAGTATATTATACCCAGCAGTGCCAACATTGTACCCAGCAGCGCCCAGTATATTATACCCAGCAGAGCCCA
Organism: Mixophyes australis; assembly: GCA_036250195.1. NCBI lineage: Eukaryota > Metazoa > Chordata > Amphibia > Anura > Limnodynastidae > Mixophyes > Mixophyes australis. The sequence continues at coordinate 512,423 of JAVHZZ010000010.1, forward strand.
GTATATTATACCCAGGAGAGCCAACATTGTACCCAGCAGTGCCCAGTATATTATACCCTGCAGTGCCAACATTGTACCCAACAGAGCCCAGTATATTATACCCAGCAGAGCCAACATTGTACCCAGCAGAGCCCAGTATATTATTATACCCAGCAGAGCCAACATTGTACCCAGCAGCGCCAACATTGTACCCAGCAGAGCCCAGTATATTATACCCTGCAGAGCCCAGTATATTATACCCAGCAGAGCGAACATTGTACCCAGCAGTGCCCAGTATATTATCCCCAGCAGTGCCCAGTATATTATACCCAGCAGAGCCAACATTGTACCCAGCAGTGCCCAGTATATTATACCCAGCAGAGCCAACATTGTACACAGCAGCGCCCAGTATATTATACCCAGCAGAGCCAACATTGTACCCAGCAGAGCCCAGTATATTATACCCTGCAGAGCCCAGTATATTATACCCAGCAGAGCCTAGTATATTATACCCAGCAGAGCCAACATTGTACCCAGCAGAGCCCAGTATATTATACCCAGCAGAGCCAACATTGTACACAGCAGTGCCCAGTATATTATACCCAGCAGTGCCAACATTGTACCCAGCAGAGCCCAATATATTATACCCAGCAGAGCCAACATTGTACACAGCAGTGCCCAGTATATTATACCCAGCAGTGCCAACAGTGTACACAGCAGTGCCCAGTATATTATACCCAGCAGTGCCAACATTATACCCAGCAGAGCCCAGTATATTATACCCTGCCGTGCCCAGTATATTATACCCAGCAGAGCCCAGTATATTATACCCTGCAGTGCCCAGTATATTATACCCAGCAGAGCCCAGTATATTATACCCTGCAGTGCCCAGTATATTATACCCAGCAGAGCCCAGTATATTATACCCAGCAGAGCCAACATTGTACCCAGCAGAGCCCACTATATTATACCCAGCAGAGCCAACATTGTACCCAGCAGAGCCCAGTATATTATACCCTGCAGTGCCAACATTGTACCCAGCAGAGCCCAGTATATTATACCCAGCAGTGCCAACAGTGTACACAGCAGTGCCCAGTATATTATATCCAGCAGTGTCAACATTATACCCAGCAGAGCCCAGTATATTATACCCTGCCGTGCCAACAGTGTACACAGCAGAGCCCAGTATATTATACCCAGCAGAGCCCAGTATATTATACCCAGCAGAGACAACATTGTACCCAGCAGAGCCCAGTATATTATACCCAGCAGAGCCAACATTGTACCCAGCAGAGCCCAGTATATTATACCCAGCAGTGCCAACATTGTACCCAGCAGAGCCCAGTATATTATACCCTGCAGAGGCCAGTATATTATACCCAGCAGAGCCAACAGTGTACCCAGCAGAGCCCAGTATATTATACCCAGCAGAGCCAACATTGTACCCAGCAGAGCCCAGTATATTATACCCTGCAGAGCCCAGTATATTATACCCAGCAGAGCCAACATTGTACCCAGCAGAGCCCAGTATATTATACCCAGCAGAGCCAACATTGTACCCAGCAGAGCCCAGTATATTATACCCAGCAGTGCCAACATTGTACCCAGCAGAGCCCAGTATATTATACCCAGCAGTGCCAACATTGTACCCAGCAGAGCCCAGTATATTATACCCTGCAGAGCCCAGTATATTATACCCAGCAGAGCCAACAGTGTACCCAGCAGAGCCCAGTATATTATACCCAGCAGAGCCAACATTGTACCCAGCAGAGCCCAGTATATTATACCCTGCAGAGCCCAGTATATTATACCCAGCAGAGCCAACATTGTACCCAGCAGAGCCCAGTATATTATACCCAGCAGAGCCAACATTGTACCCAGCAGAGCCCAGTATATTATACCCTGCAGTGCCAACATTGTACCCAGCAGAGCCCAGTATATTATACCCAGCAGAGCCAACATTGTACCCAGCAGAGCCCAGTATATTATACCCTGCAGAGCCCAGTATATTATACCCAGCAGTGCCAACATTGTACCCAGCAGAGCCCAGTATATTATACCCAGCAGAGCCAACATTGTACCCAGCAGAGCCCAGTATATTATACCCAGCAGAGCCAACATTGTACCCAGCAGTGCCCAGTATATTATACCCAGCAGAGCCAACATTGTACCCAGCAGAGCCCAGTACATTATACCCAGCAGAGCCAACAGTGTACACAGCAGAGCCCAGTATATTATACCCAGCAGAGCCCAGTACATTATACCCAGCAGAGCCCAGTATATTATCCCCAGCAGTGCCAACATTGTACCCAGCAGCGCCCAGTATATTATACCCAGCAGAGCCAACATTGTACCCTGCAGAGCCCAGTATATTATACCCAGCAGAGCCAACATTGTACCCAGCATAGCCCAGTATATTATACCCTGCAGAGCCCAGTATATTATACCCAGCAGTGCCAACAGTGTACACAGCAGTGCCCAGTATATTATACCCAGCAGTGCCAACATTGTACCCAGCAGCGCAAAGTATATTATACCCAGCAGAGCCAACATTGTACCCAGCAGAGCCCAGTATATTATACCCAGCAGTGCCCAGTATATTATACCCAGCACAGTAAACATTGTACCCTGCAGAGCCCAGTATATTATACCCAGCAGAGCCAACATTGTACCCAGCAGAGCCCAGTATATTATACCCAGCAGAGCCAACATTGTACCCTGCAGAGCCCAGTATATTATACCCAGCAGAGCCAACATTGTACCCAGCAGAGCCCAGTATATTATACCCTGCAGAGCCCAGTATATTATACCCAGCAGTGCCCAGTATATTATACCCAGCAGTGCCAACAGTGTACACAGCAGTGCCCAGTATATTATACCCAGCAGTGCCAACAGTGTACACAGCAGTGCCCAGTATATTATACCCAGCAGTGCCCAGTATATTATACCCAGCAGTGCCAACATTGTACCCAGCAGAGCCCAGTATATTATACCCAGCAGAGCCAACATTGTACCCAGCAGAGCCCAGTATATTATACCCAGCAGAGCCAACATTGTACCCAGCAGTGCCCAGTATATTATCACCAGCAGTGCCAACATTGTACCCAGCAGAGCCCAGTATATTATACCCAGCAGAGCCAACATTGTACCCAGCAGCGCCCAGTATATTATACCCAGCAGTGCCAACATTGTACCATGCAGTGCCCAGTATATTATACCCAGCAGTGCCAACAGTGTACACAGCAGAGCCCAGTATATTATACCCAGCAGCGCCAACATTGTACCCAGCAGAGCCCAGTATATTATACCCAGCAGAGCCCAGTATATTATACCCAGCAGTGCCAACATTGTACCCAGCAGAGCCCAGTATATTATACCCAGAAGAGCCAACATTGTACATAGCAGAGCCAAGTATAATATACCCAGCAGAGCCCAGTATATTATACCCAGCAGTGCCAACATTGTACCCAGCAGAGCCCAGTATATTATACCCAGAAGAGCCAACATTGTACCCAGCAGCGCCCAGTATATTATACCCAGCAGAGCCAACAGTGTACACAGCAGAGCCCAGTATATTATACCCAGCAGTGCCAACAGTGTACACAGCAGAGCCCAGTATATTATACCCAGCAGTGCCAACAGTGTACACAACAGCGCCCAGTATATTATACCCAGCAGAGCCCAGTACATTATACCCAGCAGAGCCCAGTATATTATACCCAGCAGTGCCAACATTGTACCCAGCAGAGCCCAGTATATTATCACCAGCAGTGCCAACATTGTACCCAGCAGCACCCAGTATATTATACCCAGCAGTGCCAACATTGTACCCAGCAGAGCCCAGTATATTATACCCAGCAGAGCCAACATTGTACACAGCAGTGCCCAGTATATTATACCCAGCAGTGCCAACAGTGTACACAGCAGTGCCCAGTATATTATACCCAGCAGTGCCAACATTATACCCAGCAGAGCCCACTATATTATACCCTGCCGTGCCAACAGTGTACACAGCAGAGCCCAGTATATTATACCCTGCAGTGCCCAGTATATTATACCCAGCAGAGCCCAGTATATTATACCCAGCAGAGCCAACATTGTACCCAGCAGAGCCCAGTATATTATACCCTGCAGTGCCAACATTGTACCCAGCAGAGCCCAGTAAATTATACCCAGCAGTGCCAACAGTGTACACAGCAGTGCCCAGTATATTATATCCAGCAGTGCCAACATTATACCCAGCAGAGCCCAGTATATTATACCCTGCCGTGCCAACAGTGTACACAGCAGAGCCCAGTATATTATACCCAGCAGAGCCCAGTATATTATACCCAGCAGAGCCAACATTGTACCCAGCAGAGCCCAGTATATTATACCCAGCAGAGCCAACATTGTACCCAGCAGAGCCCAGTATATTATACCCAGCAGTGCCAACATTGTACCCAGCAGAGCCCAGTATATTATACCCTGCAGAGGCCAGTATATTATACCCAGCAGAGCCAACAGTGTACCCAGCAGAGCCCAGTATATTATACCCAGCAGAGCCAACATTGTACCCAGCAGAGCCCAGTATATTATACCCTGCAGAGCCCAGTATATTATACCCAGCAGAGCCAACATTGTACCCAGCAGAGCCCAGTATATTATACCCAGCAGAGCCAACATTGTACCCAGCAGAGCCCAGTATATTATACCCAGCAGTGCCAACATTGTACCCAGCAGAGCCCAGTATATTATACCCAGCAGTGCCAACATTGTACCCAGCAGAGCCCAGTATATTATACCCTGCAGAGCCCAGTATATTATACCCAGCAGAGCCAACAGTGTACCCAGCAGAGCCCAGTATATTATACCCAGCAGAGCCAACATTGTACCCAGCAGAGCCCAGTATATTATACCCTGCAGAGCCCAGTATATTATACCCAGCAGAGCCAACATTGTACCCAGCAGAGCCCAGTATATTATACCCAGCAGTGCCAACATTGTACCCAGCAGAGCCCAGTATATTATACCCAGCAGAACCAACATTGAACCCAGCAGAGCCCAGTATATTATACCCAGCAGAGCCAACATTGTACCCAGCAGAGCCCAGTATATTATACCCAGCAGAGCCCAGTATATTATACCCAGCAGTACCAACATTGTACCCAGCAGAGCCCAGTATATTATACCCAGCAGAGCCAACATTGTACCCAGCAGAGCCCAGTATATTATACCCAGCAGTGCCAACATTGTACCCAGCAGAGCCCAGTATATTATACCCAGCAGAGCCAACATTGTACCCAGCAGACCCCGGTATATTATACCCAGCAGAGCCAACATTGTACCCAGCAGAGCCCAGTATATTATACCCAGCAGAGCCAACATTGTACCCAGCAGAGCCCAGTATATTATACCCTGCAGAGCCCAGTATATTATACCCAGCAGAGCCAACTTTGTACCCAGCAGAGCCAACATTGTACACAGCAGCGCCCAGTATATTATACCCAGCAGAGCCAACATTGTACCCAGCAGAGCCCAGTATATTGTACCCAGCAGAGCCAACATTGTACCCAGCAGCGTCCAGTATATTATACCCAGCAGTGCCAACAGTGTACACAGCAGTGCCCAGTATATTATACCCTGCAGAGCCCAGTATATTATACCCAGCAGAGCCAACATTGTACCCAGCAGAGCCCAGTATATTATACCCTGCAGAGCCCAGTATATTATACCCAGCAGAGCCCAGTATATTATACCCAGCAGAGCCAACATTGTACCCAGCAGCGCCCAGTATATTATACCCAGCAGAGCCAACATTGTACCCAGCAGCGCCCAGTATATTATACCCAGCAGAGCCAACATTGTACCCAGCAGCGTCCAGTATATTATACCCAGCAGTGCCAACAGTGTACACAGCAGTGCCCAGTATATTATACCCTGCAGAGCCCAGTATATTATACCCAGCAGAGCCAACATTGTACCCAGCAGAGCCCAGTATATTATACCCTGCAGAGCCCAGTATATTATACCCAGCAGAGCCAACATTGTACCCAGCAGCACCCAGTATATTATACCCAGCAGTGCCAACATTGTACCCAGCAGAGCCCAGTATATTATACCCAGCAGAGCCAACATTGTACACAGCAGTGCCCAGTATATTATACCCAGCAGTGCCAACAGTGTACACAGCAGTGATCAGTATATTATACCCAGCAGTGCCAACATTATACCCAGCAGAGCCCAGTATATTATACCCTGCCGTGCCAACAGTGTACACAGCAAAGCCCAGTATATTATACCCTGCAGTGCCCAGTATATTATACCCAGCAGAGCCCAGTATATTATACCCAGCAGAGCCAACATTGTACCCAGCAGAGCCCAGTATATTATACCCAGCAGAGCCAACATTGTACCCAGCAGAGCCCAGTATATTATACCCTGCAGTGCCAACATTGTATCCAGCAGAGCCCAGTATATTATACCCAGCAGTGCCAACAGTGTACACAGCAGTGCCCAGTATATTATATCCAGCAGTGCCAACATTATACCCAGCAGAGCCCAGTATATTATACCCTGCCGTGCCAACAGTGTACACAGCAGAGCCCAGTATATTATACCCAGCAGAGCCCAGTATATTATACCCAGCAGAGCCAACATTGTACCCAGCAGAGCCCAGTATATTATACCCAGCAGTGCCAACATTGTACCCAGCAGAGCCCAGTATATTATACCCTGCAGAGGCCAGTATATTATACCCAGCAGAGCCAACAGTGTACCCAGCAGAGCCCAGTATATTATACCCAGCAGAGCCAACATTGTACCCAGCAGAGCCCAGTATATTATACCCTGCAGAGCCCAGTATATTATACCCAGCAGAGCCCAGTATATTATACCCTGCAGAGGCCAGTATATTATACCCAGCAGAGCCAACAGTGTACCCAGCAGAGCCCAGTATATTATACCCAGCAGAGCCAACATTGTACCCAGCAGAGCCCAGTATATTATACCCTGCAGAGCCCAGTATATTATACCCAGCAGAGCCAACATTGTACCCAGCAGAGCCCAGTATATTATACCCAGCAGAGCCAACATCGTACCCAGCAGAGCCCAGTATATTATACCCAGCAGTGCCAACATTGTACCCAGCAGAGCCCAGTATATTATACCCAGCAGTGCCAACATTGTACCCAGCAGAGCCCAGTATATTATACCCTGCAGAGCCCAGTATATTATACCCAGCAGAGCCAACAGTGTACCCAGCAGAGCCCAGTATATTATACCCAGCAGAGCCAACATTGTACCCAGCAGAGCCCAGTATATTATACCCTGCAGAGCCCAGTATATTATACCCAGCAGAGCCAACATTGTACCCAGCAGAGCCCAGTATATTATACCCAGCAGAGCCAACATTGTACCCAGCAGAGCCCAGTATATTATACCCTGCAGTGCCAACATTGTACCCAGCAGAGCCCAGTATATTATACCCAGCAGAGCCAACATTGTACCCAGCAGAGCCCAGTATATTATACCCTGCAGAGCCCAGTATATTATACCCAGCAGTGCCAACATTGTACCCAGCAGAGCCCAGTATATTATACCCAGCAGAGCCAACATTGTACCCAGCAGAGCCCAGTATATTATACCCAGCAGAGCCAACATTGTACCCAGCAGTGCCCAGTATATTATACCCAGCAGAGCCAACATTGTACCCAGCAGAGCCCAGTACATTATACCCAGCAGAGCCAACAGTGTACACAGCAGAGCCCAGTATATTATACCCAGCAGCGCCAACATTGTACCCAGCAGAGCCCAGTATATTATACCCAGCAGAGCCCAGTATATTATACCCAGCAGTGCCAACAGTGTACACAGCAGAGCCCAGTATATTATACCCTGCCGTGCCAACAGTGTACACAGCAGCGCCCAGTATATTATACCCAGCAGAGCCCAGTATATTATACCCAGCAGAGCCCAGTATATTATACCCAGCAGTGCCAACAGTGTACACAGCAGAGCCCAGTATATTATACCCTGCCGTGCCAACATTGTACCCAGCAGCGCCCAGTATATTATACCCAGCAGCGCCCAGTATATTATACCCAGCAGAGCCCAGTATATTATACCCAGCAGAGCCAACATTGTACCCAGCAGAGCCCAGTATATTATACCCAGCAGAGCCAACATTGTACCCAGCAGAGCCCAGTATATTATACCCTGCAGAGCCCAGTATATTATACCCAGCAGTGCCAACATTGTACCCAGCAGAGCCCAGTATATTATACCCAGCAGAGCCAACATTGTACCCAGCAGCACCCAGTATATTATACCCAGCAGTGCCAACATTGTACCCAGCAGAGCCCAGTATATTATACCCAGCAGAGCCAACATTGTACACAGCAGTGCCCAGTATATTATACCCAGCAGTGCCAACAGTGTACACAGCAGTGCCCAGTATATTATACCCAGCAGTGCCAACATTATACCCAGCAGAGCCCACTATATTATACCCTGCCGTGCCAACAGTGTACACAGCAGAGCCCAGTATATTATACCCTGCAGTGCCCAGTATATTATACCCAGCAGAGCCCAGTATATTATACCCAGCAGAGCCAACATTGTACCCAGCAGAGCCCAGTATATTATACCCTGCAGTGCCAACATTGTACCCAGCAGAGCCCAGTAAATTATACCCAGCAGTGCCAACAGTGTACACAGCAGTGCCCAGTATATTATATCCAGCAGTGCCAACATTATACCCAGCAGAGCCCAGTATATTATACCCTGCCGTGCCAACAGTGTACACAGCAGAGCCCAGTATATTATACCCAGCAGAGCCCAGTATATTATACCCAGCAGAGCCAACATTGTACCCAGCAGAGCCCAGTATATTATACCCAGCAGAGCCAACATTGTACCCAGCAGAGCCCAGTATATTATACCCAGCAGTGCCAACATTGTACCCAGCAGAGCCCAGTATATTATACCCTGCAGAGGCCAGTATATTATACCCAGCAGAGCCAACAGTGTACCCAGCAGAGCCCAGTATATTATACCCAGCAGAGCCAACATTGTACCCAGCAGAGCCCAGTATATTATACCCTGCAGAGCCCAGTATATTATACCCAGCAGAGCCAACATTGTACCCAGCAGAGCCCAGTATATTATACCCAGCAGAGCCAACATTGTACCCAGCAGAGCCCAGTATATTATACCCAGCAGTGCCAACATTGTACCCAGCAGAGCCCAGTATATTATACCCAGCAGTGCCAACATTGTACCCAGCAGAGCCCAGTATATTATACCCTGCAGAGCCCAGTATATTATACCCAGCAGAGCCAACAGTGTACCCAGCAGAGCCCAGTATATTATACCCAGCAGAGCCAACATTGTACCCAGCAGAGCCCAGTATATTATACCCTGCAGAGCCCAGTATATTATACCCAGCAGAGCCAACATTGTACCCAGCAGAGCCCAGTATATTATACCCAGCAGTGCCAACATTGTACCCAGCAGAGCCCAGTATATTATACCCAGCAGAACCAACATTGAACCCAGCAGAGCCCAGTATATTATACCCAGCAGAGCCAACATTGTACCCAGCAGAGCCCAGTATATTATACCCAGCAGAGCCCAGTATATTATACCCAGCAGTACCAACATTGTACCCAGCAGAGCCCAGTATATTATACCCAGCAGAGCCAACATTGTACCCAGCAGAGCCCAGTATATTATACCCAGCAGTGCCAACATTGTACCCAGCAGAGCCCAGTATATTATACCCAGCAGAGCCAACATTGTACCCAGCAGACCCCGGTATATTATACCCAGCAGAGCCAACATTGTACCCAGCAGAGCCCAGTATATTATACCCAGCAGAGCCAACATTGTACCCAGCAGAGCCCAGTATATTATACCCTGCAGAGCCCAGTATATTATACCCAGCAGAGCCAACTTTGTACCCAGCAGAGCCAACATTGTACACAGCAGCGCCCAGTATATTATACCCAGCAGAGCCAACATTGTACCCAGCAGAGCCCAGTATATTGTACCCAGCAGAGCCAACATTGTACCCAGCAGCGTCCAGTATATTATACCCAGCAGTGCCAACAGTGTACACAGCAGTGCCCAGTATATTATACCCTGCAGAGCCCAGTATATTATACCCAGCAGAGCCAACATTGTACCCAGCAGAGCCCAGTATATTATACCCTGCAGAGCCCAGTATATTATACCAGCAGAGCCCAGTATATTATACCCAGCAGAGCCAACATTGTACCCAGCAGCGCCCAGTATATTATACCCAGCAGAGCCAACATTGTACCCAGCAGCGCCCAGTATATTATACCCAGCAGAGCCAACATTGTACCCAGCAGCGTCCAGTATATTATACCCAGCAGTGCCAACAGTGTACACAGCAGTGCCCAGTATATTATACCCTGCAGAGCCCAGTATATTATACCCAGCAGAGCCAACATTGTACCCAGCAGAGCCCAGTATATTATACCCTGCAGAGCCCAGTATATTATACCCAGCAGAGCCAACATTGTACCCAGCAGCACCCAGTATATTATACCCAGCAGTGCCAACATTGTACCCAGCAGAGCCCAGTATATTATACCCAGCAGAGCCAACATTGTACACAGCAGTGCCCAGTATATTATACCCAGCAGTGCCAACAGTGTACACAGCAGTGCCCAGTATATTATACCCAGCAGTGCCAACATTATACCCAGCAGAGCCCAGTATATTATACCCTGCCGTGCCAACAGTGTACACAGCAGAGCCCAGTATATTATACCCTGCAGTGCCCAGTATATTATACCCAGCAGAGCCCAGTATATTATACCCAGCAGAGCCAACATTGTACCCAGCAGAGCCCAGTATATTATACCCAGCAGAGCCAACATTGTACCCAGCAGAGCCCAGTATATTATACCCAGCAGAGCCAACATTGTACACAGCAGCGCCCAGTATATTATACCCAGCAGAGCCAACATTGTACCCAGCAGAGCCCAGTATATTGTACCCAGCAGAGCCAACATTGTACCCAGCAGCGTCCAGTATATTATACCCAGCAGTGCCAACAGTGTACACAGCAGTGCCCAGTATATTATACCCTGCAGAGCCCAGTATATTATACCCAGCAGAGCCAACATTGTACCCAGCAGAGCCCAGTATATTATACCCTGCAGAGCCCAGTATATTATACCAGCAGAGCCCAGTATATTATACCCAGCAGAGCCAACATTGTACCCAGCAGCGCCCAGTATATTATACCCAGCAGAGCCAACATTGTACCCAGCAGCGCCCAGTATATTATACCCAGCAGAGCCAACATTGTACCCAGCAGCGTCCAGTATATTATACCCAGCAGTGCCAACAGTGTACACAGCAGTGCCCAGTATATTATACCCTGCAGAGCCCAGTATATTATACCCAGCAGAGCCAACATTGTACCCAGCAGAGCCCAGTATATTATACCCTGCAGAGCCCAGTATATTATACCCAGCAGAGCCAACATTGTACCCAGCAGCACCCAGTATATTATACCCAGCAGTGCCAACATTGTACCCAGCAGAGCCCAGTATATTATACCCAGCAGAGCCAACATTGTACACAGCAGTGCCCAGTATATTATACCCAGCAGTGCCAACAGTGTACACAGCAGTGCCCAGTATATTATACCCAGCAGTGCCAACATTATACCCAGCAGAGCCCAGTATATTATACCCTGCCGTGCCAACAGTGTACACAGCAGAGCCCAGTATATTATACCCTGCAGTGCCCAGTATATTATACCCAGCAGAGCCCAGTATATTATACCCAGCAGAGCCAACATTGTACCCAGCAGAGCCCAGTATATTATACCCAGCAGAGCCAACATTGTACCCAGCAGAGCCCAGTATATTATACCCTGCAGTGCCAACACTGTATCCAGCAGAGCCCAGTATATTATACCCAGCAGTGCCAACAGTGTACACAGCAGTGCCCAGTATATTATATCCAGCAGTGCCAACATTATACCCAGCAGAGCCCAGTATATTATACCCTGCCGTGCCAACAGTGTACACAGCAGAGCCCAGTATATTATACCCAGCAGAGCCCAGTATATTATACCCAGCAGAGCCAACATTGTACCCAGCAGAGCCCAGTATATTATACCCAGCAGTGCCAACATTGTACCCAGCAGAGCCCAGTATATTATACCCTGCAGAGGCCAGTATATTATACCCAGCAGAGCCCAGTATATTATACCCAGCAGAGCCAACATTGTACCCAGCAGAGCCCAGTATATTATACCCTGCAGAGCCCAGTATATTATACCCAGCAGAGCCCAGTATATTATACCCTGCAGAGGCCAGTATATTATACCCAGCAGAGCCAACAGTGTACCCAGCAGAGCCCAGTATATTATACCCAGCAGAGCCAACATTGTACCCAGCAGAGCCCAGTATATTATACCCTGCAGAGCCCAGTATATTATACCCAGCAGAGCCAACATTGTACCCAGCAGAGCCCAGTATATTATACCCAGCAGAGCCAACATCGTACCCAGCAGAGCCCAGTATATTATACCCAGCAGTGCCAACATTGTACCCAGCAGAGCCCAGTATATTATACCCAGCAGTGCCAACATTGTACCCAGCAGAGCCCAGTATATTATACCCTGCAGAGCCCAGTATATTATACCCAGCAGAGCCAACAGTGTACCCAGCAGAGCCCAGTATATTATACCCAGCAGAGCCAACATTGTACCCAGCAGAGCCCAGTATATTATACCCTGCAGAGCCCAGTATATTATACCCAGCAGAGCCAACATTGTACCCAGCAGAGCCCAGTATATTATACCCAGCAGAGCCAACATTGTACCCAGCAGAGCCCAGTATATTATACCCTGCAGTGCCAACATTGTACCCAGCAGAGCCCAGTATATTATACCCAGCAGAGCCAACATTGTACCCAGCAGAGCCCAGTATATTATACCCTGCAGAGCCCAGTATATTATACCCAGCAGTGCCAACATTGTACCCAGCAGAGCCCAGTATATTATACCCAGCAGAGCCAACATTGTACCCAGCAGAGCCCAGTATATTATACCCAGCAGAGCCAACATTGTACCCAGCAGTGCCCAGTATATTATACCCAGCAGAGCCAACATTGTACCCAGCAGAGCCCAGTACATTATACCCAGCAGAGCCAACAGTGTACACAGCAGAGCCCAGTATATTATACCCAGCAGCGCCAACATTGTACCCAGCAGAGCCCAGTATATTATACCCAGCAGAGCCCAGTATATTATACCCAGCAGTGCCAACAGTGTACACAGCAGAGCCCAGTATATTATACCCTGCCGTGCCAACAGTGTACACAGCAGCGCCCAGTATATTATACCCAGCAGAGCCCAGTATATTATACCCAGCAGAGCCCAGTATATTATACCCAGCAGTGCCAACAGTGTACACAGCAGAGCCCAGTATATTATACCCTGCCGTGCCAACATTGTACCCAGCAGCGCCCAGTATATTATACCCAGCAGAGCCCAGTATATTATACCCAGCAGAGCCCAGTATATTATACCCAGCAGAGCCAACATTGTACCCAGCAGAGCCCAGTATATTATACCCAGCAGAGCCAACATTGTACCCAGCAGAGCCCAGTATATTATACCCTGCAGAGCCCAGTATATTATACCCAGCAGTGCCAACATTGTACCCAGCAGAGCCCAGTATATTATACCCAGCAGAGCCAACATTGTACCCAGCAGAGCCCAGTATATTATACCCAGCAGAGCCAACATTGTACCCAGCAGTGCCCAGTATATTATACCCAGCAGAGCCAACATTGTACCCAGCAGAGCCCAGTACATTATACCCAGCAGAGCCAACAGTGTACACAGCAGAGCCCAGTATATTATACCCAGCAGCGCCAACATTATACCCAGCAGAGCCCAGTATATTTTACCCAGCAGTGCCAACAGTGTACACAGCAGAGCCCAGTATATTATACCCAGCAGTGCCAACAGTGTACACAGCAGCGCCCAGTATATTATACCCAGCAGAGCCCAGTATATTATACCCAGCAGAGCCCAGTATATTATACCCAGCAGTGCCAACAGTGTACCCAGCAGCGCCCAGTATATTATACCCAGCAGAGCCCAGTATATTATACCCAGCAGTGCCAACATTGTACCCAGCAGCGCCCAGTATATTATACCCAGCAGTGCCAACATTGTACCCAGCAGAGCCCAGTATATTATACCCAGCAGAACCAACATTGAACCCAGCAGAGCCCAGTATATTATACCCAGCAGAGCCAACATTGTACCCAGCAGAGCCCAGTATATTATACCCAGCAGAGCCCAGTATATTATTCCCAGCAGTACCAACATTGTACCCAGCAGAGCCCAGTATATTATACCCAGCAGAGCCAACATTGTACCCAGCAGAGCCCAGTATATTATACCCAGCAGTGCCAACATTGTACCCAGCAGAGCCCAGTATATTATACCCAGCAGAGCCAACATTGTACCCAGCAGAGCCCAGTATATTATACCCAGCAGAGCCAACATTGTACCCAGCAGAGCCCAGTATATTATACCCTGCAGAGCCCAGTATATTATACCCAGCAGAGCCAACATTGTACCCAGCAGAGCCAACATTGTACACAGCAGCGCCCAGTATATTATACCCAGCAGAGCCAACATTGTACCCAGCAGAGCCAACATTGTACCCAGCAGCGTCCAGTATATTATACCCAGCAGTGCCAACAGTGTACACAGCAGTGCCCAGTATATTATACCCTGCAGAGCCCAGTATATTATACCCAGCAGAGCCAACATTGTACCCAGCAGAGCCCAGTATATTATACCCTGCAGAGCCCAGTATATTATACCCAGCAGAGCCCAGTATATTATACCCAGCAGAGCCAACATTGTACCCAGCAGCGCCCAGTATATTATACCCAGCAGAGCCAACATTGTACCCAGAAGCGCCCAGTATATTATACCCAGCAGAGCCAACATTGTACCCAGCAGCGTCCAGTATATTATACCCAGCAGTGCCAACAGTGTACACAGCAGTGCCCAGTATATTATACCCTGCAGAGCCCAGTATATTATACCCAGCAGAGCCAACATTGTACCCAGCAGAGCCCAGTATATTATACCCTGCAGAGCCCAGTATATTATACCCAGCAGAGCCAACATTGTACACAGCAGCGCCCAGTATATTATACCCAGCAGAGCCAACATTGTACCCAGCAGAGCCCAGTATATTATACCCTGCAGAGCCCAGTATATTATACCCAGCAGAGCCTAGTATATTATACCCAGCAGAGCCAACATTGTACCCAGCAGCGCCCAGTATATTATACCCAGCAGAGCCAACATTGTACCCAGCAGCGCCCAGTATATTATACCCAGCAAAGCCAACATTGTACCCAGCAGCGCCCAGTATATTATACCCAGCAGTGCCAACATTGTACCCAGCAGCGCCCAGTATATTATACCCAGCAGAGCCCAGTATATTATACCCAGCAGAGCCAACATTGTACCCAGCAGTGCCCAGTATATTATACCCTGCAGTGCCAACATTGTACCCAACAGAGCCCAGTATATTATACCCAGCAGAGCCAACATTGTACCCAGCAGAGCCCAGTATATTATTATACCCAGCAGAGCCAACATTGTACCCAGCAGCGCCAACATTGTACCCAGCAGAGCCCAGTATATTATACCCTGCAGAGCCCAGTATATTATACCCAGCAGAGCGAACATTGTACCCAGCAGTGCCCAGTATATTATCCCCAGCAGTGCCCAGTATATTATACCCAGCAGAGCCAACATTGTACCCAGCAGTGCCCAGTATATTATACCCAGCAGAGCCAACATTGTACACAGCAGCGCCCAGTATATTATACCCAGCAGAGCCAACATTGTACCCAGCAGAGCCCAGTATATTATACCCTGCAGAGCCCAGTATATTATACCCAGCAGAGCCTAGTATATTATACCCAGCAGAGCCAACATTGTACCCAGCAGCACCCAGTATATTATACCCAGCAGAGCCAACATTGTACCCAGCAGCGCCCAGTATATTATACCCAGCAAAGCCAACATTGTACCCAGCAGCGCCCAGTATATTATACCCAGCAGTGCCAACATTGTACCCAGCAGCGCCCAGTATATTATACCCAGCAGAGCCCAGTATATTATACCCAGCAGAGCCAACATTGTACCCAGCAGTGCCCAGTATATTATACCCTGCAGTGCCAACATTGTACCCAACAGAGCCCAGTATATTATACCCAGCAGAGCCAACATTGTACCCAGCAGAGCCCAGTATATTATACCCAGCAGAGCCAACATTGTACCCAGCAGCGCCAACATTGTACCCAGCAGAGCCCAGTATATTATACCCTGCAGAGCCCAGTATATTATACCCAGCAGAGCCAACATTGTACCCAGCAGTGCCCAGTATATTATCATCAGCAGTGCCCAGTATATTATACCCAGCAGAGCCAACATTGTACCCAGCAGTGCCCAGTATATTATACCCAGCAGAGCCAACATTGTACCCAGCAGTGCCCAGTATATTATACCCAGCAGCGCCAACATTGTACCCAGCAGAGCCCAGTATATTATACCCTGCAGAGCCCAGTATATTATACCCAGCAGAGCGAACATTGTACCCAGCAGTGCCCAGTATATTATCACCAGCAGTGCCCAGTATATTATACCCAGCAGAGCCAACATTGTACCCAGCAGTGCCCAGTATATTATACCCAGCAGAGCCAACATTGTACCCAGCAGTGCCCAGTATATTATACCCAGCAGAGCCAACATTGTACCCAGCAGTGCCCAGTATATTATACCCAGCAGAGCCCAGTATATTATACCCTGCAGAGCCAACATTGTACCCAGCAGTGCCCAGTATATTATACCCAGCAGAGCCAACATTGTACCCAGCAGTGCCCAGTATATTATACCCAGCAGAGCCAACATTGTACCCAGCAGTGCCCAGTATATTATCCCCTTGTGTGCTACATGAAAAAACAGTCAGTATTTAACTTATGTGCAAAACAGAATACTAATTTGCACCTCTTGCATTGTAACATGGTTTTGTCCAGGAGACTGAAATAAGAAGTTTCTTAAGTTAAGGTCCCTTATGAATCAGGCCCCATATTATTATGAGTTCATTTATTTATTTATTCTTTTTGCATGCGTTCTGCTGGGACTTTATTGCACATATGTGATATACGGCAGAGCGTTCTTATACGGCAGAGCGTTCTTATACGGCAGAGCATTCTTATACGGCAGAGCATTCTTATACGGCAGAGCATTCTTATACAGCAGAGCGTTCTTATACAGCAGAGCGTTCTTATACGGCAGAGCGTTCTTATACGGCAGAGCGTTCTTATACGGCAGAGCGATATTTTAAAGCGCGAGTTGCGTTCCAAGATGAATCAGGGCCTGTTTGTATAATGTGGGTATAATATAACTAAAGCTACAAACAAAACGGAATCCATCAGGGCCCAGAACATATTATCCAGCACTACTAACACATTATACCCACCAGTGCCAGTAAATACATTATAATGTCCATAATATTATACCCTACATTGTACCCAGCACTTCTTACCGGTCTGCTCACTCTGCACTCCCGGAGCCAGCAGATCTGGTTCTCCCAGATTACAGTCATGGACTCTGCTTCCTGGACACTCCATGGACAGCACCTTGTACCACTCCTCTGCTTCCAGCTCTGAGGATACAGAGAAGATGGAACTAGTGACCACTATAGGATACTGTGCAGCTAGACGCAGCCCCCATAATGCTCTGCACCATAGTAAACGCTAAAAACCTGTTCATTGGAGAGAACACAGAGGTCCTGGATCCCACATGCTGCTCAGGGTTTGTTTTCTTTGCAGCTCACCTGAATCACAGGTAAAGGTGCGGGCTAAGTCATCGCAAAATATAATGGCCACCGCTTGTCTCTTAGTCTCCTTAGGCAGCCGCATAATGCACTTAACGTTACTGATCTCCGTCACCTGAGGAGACACAAAGAGCGACATCCTAGTACAATGTTCCATGTCATAGTCTGGAGATCCCGGAGACCATTCCCCCTCGCAATGGATTATTATACACACCAGGATTGCTTTATAGTAACATATCTGACAATTTGGTACTACACAGACAGGTTATAACGCTCCTTCTCACCTTGGGGGACGTACGCAGGAGGACTGACCTCTCGTCAGGGTACTTTTCCAGTCTCCAGGGACCTTTACTGGAAGATTTCCTCAGTACCAGCCAGCAACGCCGGAATATCTGCAGATGACAAAGTAAATACGGAAGGTCATGGGATGAGGTGTGCGCAGGAGCGACGCAGGAAGGGGCTCTGTGGAACGTCAGTAAATATGGCTTATAGAGTAAACATTATTATTCTGTGCACATATCACATAGCTCTGGTGGCAGCTGGAAACTGCTACATAATACAGAAATGTTTCAGCATATGAAGGATTCTTTACTGTAAGGGCGATTAAGTTCTGGATTCCTTTGCACGTAAGGGGCTCTCGCACAACGTAAACATAACTATAATTATTGGCGGATACAGGGAATGTCACCCACCACCGTTACTGGGGTCCCTGTGTGATCTGTCACAGTGGTTGGGGGGGTGTAGATTGTTCTGCTTCCCTCTGATGTACGGACGTCTTGTCACCACCATATAACCTATAACCAGACCGCACATCACATGGTCCTGATGACGCCGCAGAGCAGAACCAATATCCTCAGAATCACTGGACCAATATCAGACTTTACTTCTCAGGTGAGTGCAGAATACAATGTGACAACCAGAATAACAGTAATCTGGATTCTGAAGTGATGCAGGGAACAAACTGACACAATCATAGTAAATACAATACAGCTGCGCTAAGTGATTCCATATAACACAACGTGACAGTGGGGGAAGTATCAATGGCTCTCAGGTGCAGACAGAAATGATATACCAGGAACAGCCAAATAAATAAGACTAAAGTAAAATGGAAAGTTCTGTGGAAATGGCTGTAGTTGTCCACGTCATGCCACAGATTGTTACCTAGAAGACCACACAGGACACCGTTATGGAAGTGTAACATTCCTCACTGGGTCACTAATGTTTGTGACTGTAAAAAATCAGGGACCAGGGCATTTATACACTGTTGGGGTCATTTACACACCACACACGTCCCTATTTCACCAGTATGACCATATTCTACTTCTACAAACACGTTCCTGGCCGCCTGCTGGATCGTACATATGGCAGAAATAATGCGGCGTCAATGTCCTACCGACTGACACTTTATAACATTTCTATATATTACTGCACTGGAATTACGTATCCTTACAAGCCATAGAATTGTGTATTCCGGTATAACATGCACGAAATGTAACGTCCAATACCAGCTCTGCAGCCAATTCTCCCCTAACACCCTTGAAAGGATCTAATTCACCAATCTCTCCAAAACGTAAAATAAAAATAGACGTCTGACACCACCAAGGAGGATGTGCGTGACAGATGTTGTACTGCGCCACTATTTTGTCACCAGTATAAAGGAGACTTCCATTAGTACTGTATGGATCATTTACCCAGAATCAATTTTTAAAACGTCCCAAACTGCAATTTTTTTTAGCAAAATTTTACACCACATTTAAAAATGTTTTGATGCAAAATAGCTGTCAAATACGTCACCACACCCGCTGCTGGGCATGTGATCCAGGGCGTAAAATACCCGCAACACCTTCATGAATTCCATATTAAACAACATTTTTCACTTTTGTGAATTCGGATTACTAAAGATAATTTCACAAAATCCGCAGATACCCAATGCTGCCGTCGCTACATGTCGGTCACGTTCACACACACTTCACGGTCTTTGGAAACATCCCATAATAGCGTTCGGCGCCTGGCGTGGGGCAGATAAAACTGAAGAGGTGCATAGTGGGAAAATGTAAATTATCACATTAAACTCCAAACTCTTCAGTCTCAATATTATTATTCATTTCTCCTAATATTCTACTTGGTTTATTCTAATGGATTATATTAGCCCCTTTACCTCATCAAAATAATCCCATCAATATGAAACATTAAGTGCAATTGTGCAATTTATCCACACTTAGGATTGTCCAATTCCTCCTACAGGGCCTTTTATTCCTGCAAATGCTGGAATCTGACCACAGGTTCATGCACTGGTACAAGACTATAACAGGCGCATGACTTTACAAAAGAGCATTTGCTGCTTTACACATTTGTGTTTTTATAAATTACCTTTACGAGTCATAACACAGCCCGTGTAATCAGTGTGAATCCCAAATTACCCTGCGTACACATGGAGTCAGGAGCCTGCATACTGCGCACACAAGGAGACAGGAACCTGCGCACACAAGGAGACAGGAACCTGCGCACACAAAGAGTCAGGAACCTGCGCACACAAGGAGACAGGAGCCTGCGCACACAAGGAGACAGGAGCCTGCGCACACAAGGAGTCAGGAACCTGCGCACACAAGGAGACAGGAACCTGCGCACACAAGGAGTCAGGAGCCTGCGCACACAAGGAGACAGGAACCTGCGCACACATGGAGTCAGGAGCCTGCGCACACAAGGAGACAGGAGCCTGCGCACACAAGGAGACAGGAGCCTGCGCACACAAGGAGACAGGAGCATGCGCACACAAGGAGACAGGAACCTGCGCACACAAGGAGACAGGAGCCTGCGCACACAAGGAGACAGGAGCCTGCGCACACAAGGAGACAGGAACCTGCGCACACAAGGAGACAGGAACCTGCGCACACAAGGAGTCAGGAACCTGCGCACACAAGGAGACAGGAGCCTGCGCACACATGGAGTCAGGAACCTGCGCACACAAGGAGTCAGGAACCTGCGCACACAAGGAGACAGGAACCTGCGCACACAAGGAGACAGGAGCCTGCGCACACAAGGAGACAGGAGCCTGCGCACACAAGGAGACAGGAACCTGCGCACACAAGGAGACAGGAACCTGCGCACACAAGGAGACAGGAACCTGCGCACACAAGGAGACAGGAGCCTGCGCACACAAGGAGACAGGAGCCTGCGCACACAAGGAGACAGGAGCCTGCGCACACAAGGAGACAGGAACCTGCGCACACAAGGAGACAGGAACCTGCGCACACAAGGAGACAGGAGCCTGCGCACACAAGGAGACAGGAGCCTGCGCACACAAGGAGACAGGAACCTGCGTATACACTATGACAGTAATTAATGAAGTTTCAAAACACACTGAAATATCAGACATTACCAGGAAATCACTGTATGGAAAATATGATCAAAACGTGCGTTAGAAGAAACAAAAACATGAAGTTCCATGTGGAACCTGGAAGCGTATGCAAACAAAACATTATGGTCACCTCTCAAATTTGTTCTATGGAGGGGGAGAGCTGGCGCTGTATTGCTATTTGGAGGCTTCTGGGGTACCTCTTGGTAAGTTAGCTCTCAATTTAAAAACACATATATGTATGGCCCAAATATATGGGACTCTTACTGTTTAGAGTTAGGACCACCCTATTAGCAGAAGCGCCGTGTTGTGGCGGGTGGCTTTAACATATATTTGCAAATGTGTACAACTGAGACTTTTGCATTTTTATTTACAGTAGCAGTGGAAGGTCCATTGCTGGATATAGCAGTGTGCTGGGGGATCTCTCTGTATTTGTTACCTCCTATATTGTGCAATACAAGGGTATTCCCATGTCTAAGAGATGATCAGTTATTCTCAGGTCTAGTGCATGTTCCTCCATTTTCCCGGATGATTTGACCACTCCACGTTACACCCTACACGTTACGCTTCTCTTCAGTCCAGTAACCAGTTTGCCGTACTGAGAAATGTGCGGAGTATAATAACGGAACCCCAGTGTAAGATGTGACATGCGGGTCCTCAGCAGACCGACGCCACAGCATGACATCACGTTCCATCAAAGGCACCACAGATAGTTCACGATGATACTACTCACATGATGTATACATGATTATGGCGTCTCTAACATCCAGCAATTTATATCCCAATAATAACACATCACAGTAACAAGACCACCCACATGTGTACAACATTTCTTCTACTATAAGCAGCCAGGACCATGTGTCCTCTTTACATACCACATAGATGGTCAATATCAAGAAAGAAACATATAGCAGCCCATTGTCAATACAATATCTATGGAGTAACTTAGACTGATGGATGCTCCCTGTGCCAGGTTCAGGGTTAGTGCTACTTAGGACTGCAGTGGATAGTTAGTCTTTACAATTCATCGGAAGAGATCCGTGTGTACTACGGTGGGGCATAAAAACTACAGAGAAAGCAATTATACCGGATAAGGACACTGATCACAGGCGACCTTCCGCTAACTACTCTACCATATATGTAAGACTAGTATGTGCAGATGCATGTTATTACTCCTATAGTAATAGTATAGTATATATAAAGCCTGCTCACACTGCAGGCGTATTCTGCATGAAGGTCCGGGAAGCTGCCCCTGGTGGTGTACTATGGATTGCTTCATGTCGCATGACATCAGGATATTAGGAATAAAGCTTGTTCTCTAGCACTAAACTGTTAAAGCCCACGACCACCTAGATGAGCTTTTAGAGAACAGTTAGGGTAGAGATCTTCACCTATAGCAGCCGCCTTCCCGTAGAGCTTTATGTGCTCACAGGTACTCAGATGCCCCCAGGTCTTAGGCTCAGAGTAGTAAAAGGTCATCAAAGATGGCCGCAGTGCAGATGGAATCGGGGGCGCTAGCCCAGGCTACAGCGGGTGGTCAGAGGCAGGCCCAGGTCAGAGGTCCGTAGCAAAACAGCGAAGTCCAGAATACAAGCCAAAAGATCAGGGTCACAGGCAAACAGGCAAGGTCCAAGGTACAGGCAGAGGGTCAAAACAACAGATCAGGTGTAAAGGAATCCAACAGCAGGTCAGCACATCACAGGACTGGAACGCTATAACCGGCAGGGAAGCTAAGCCCTCCCTGCCTTAAATACTGAAGGTAGCCAATCAGGGCCTTGCCCTGAAACCATCCCCAGACACTGCCTAATAATTAAAATACATACTTAATTAGCCCGCAGGCTGTATTGACCTCGGCGCATGCGCTCGGCTGCCCTGTATTGCCGGGACGCGGCGCTCAGAGTCCGCCCGTTGCCCTAGCAACGGTCGGCCCGAGAACCGGAAGTGATGTCCTGGTCAAGGAGACGGCCGGGACGCCAGACAGTGAGGGGAGCGAGCCGCGGGCAGCTATGGATACCGCCGCGGCTCGTAACATAAACGCGTTGTTTTTCCACACCAACTGCAATGAGTGGTTGTGGGTGACATTTTTACTTTCACCAGCGGCCACTGATTACTGCATTTACAATTTGCAAATATCAACACAAAACTCTTCAAAGTTCCCAAAAACATGAATTGTGTGAAACTACCAATGTATGCTATAGTCATACTGACAGAAATGCTCAAAACACACAAGATCTGAATCTGCATATTTGGAAATTTGTAAGTGACCATTTTCATTTCTGTAATCAGCAGGATGAATAGTCCAAGCGCCATCATACATTCATGCCTGATAGTTCTTTAATGGAAAACAGAAATGTATATCTACATGCACCAGGGTTTATCAGACGGAGCAGAAGGTGCTTCTTCTAATGCCCACATGGGCAGCCCAGGCGGCACCTTCTGGACCGTACACGGTCTCACATCATCACCTATGTGGTGTCATTTCATGGTACCTATCATGCAAACATGTTGATTGCACACCAGGATCGTGTGGAGTTGGCAGCCACAGTTTGATGCTTACTGAAGGAGGATACAGGTATTCACACTACCTGACCTCCTCAGGATGTCAACGGTGAGAGTGGTACTGAGGAACTGGACTGGGACCAGTGACTAGGTGTCCGTAGAGTGAGCAGCTGGATCAGTACAGGAGGAAGCACCAAGTGAAATCTGGTAAGAATACACCAACTAGGCAACACGCTTACTGGGTCTCACCAGAGAGCGGTGCAGAAGATGCTGGAGATATACATTCTCCAGTCATGAACATCCTCCACTCTACTGGTCCTCGAGAAGGAAAAGAAAACACGGTTTTCCCATATGCTACCTCCAAGTGAACAATGAGACCATGTCTGAAGCCTATCTCCAGCCTCGTTGGAGGAGTTAGCTAGAGCAAAGTATTTTTCCCCTCTTGACTTGAGTAACAAGTATTGGCATTTACCACTGACCCCAGAAACTCAACAACAATCGACGTTCAGCACCCCATTCAACTTGCTTGAGTTTAAGGTCATGTCCTGTCACACATTGCACCAGCTAACCTGCATTCTGGTCACTGTTCTTACCGGTTCCCCTCGGTTCTCACTCCCTGCATTCACTTGCTGGTCTGAACTGAGCATGCGCACACCTGGTCTCTTCAAAACTTCCTGCATTCTCCTGATTGGCTAATTGTCCGTCAGCTCTTTCTATTTAAAGCACCTGCTTCTCTACTAAGGTGCCCGATATGCAGGTCTCCTTACTAGAAGATAAATAAGGAATTGTGTCACTGTACAGTAAATGCAGTAAGTATGTTAGTAAGGAATTGTCCCTGTGCAGTACATGCATTATTAGAGGATTAGTAGGGAATTGTGTCACTGTTCAATACATGTAGTAATAGGAGGTTAATAAGAAATTGTTTCATCACTGTACAGTACCTGCAGTAATAGGATATGTGGCTGGGTCCCCCATGTGTTGCGTTGCCACCACAACACAGCAGGAATTATTGCCTGGCAGAAGCAGCCCCAAACCCAATAGCGGCACGTAGCCACCACTCTGTCACCCCTGCTAGCCCAAGCTGTTTAGTGGGTACAAGAGGTTCTGGTACTGGCATTTCCTGGATTCATGCAAGGCATGCCAGGAGATGCCACAGGTAAGGAGCCATACTGGAGCTTGGAGAACTCCAGGAGAGGCAGCAATGGCACTGTTGCCCTGGTATCTGGAAACCCACCCTCTATAGTCAATTTCGGCGTTAGGGGAGAGGAGCTCACATGGAAGTATTTTAGGCGGTAGATTTAAAGATTAGGGGCCTGATTCATTAAGGAAAGTACTCATTTTTTTTACTTAAGTTCTCTCCTGGACAAAACCATTCCAGAACCCCTCGATAACCATTCAAGTAGACGGTTCCTGTCTTTCACAAGAAGAACGAGACAGGAGGTTTAAGAACAACTTATGCCATAAGAGACTGGGAAACACAAAATCCTAACCAGTTCTAGGGAGGCCAAGTCAGGAGCCATTCTAAAGTCTCTCTTGAGTAAAAATCATTTGGACATCGTCATGCCGGTCACAATCCATTCTTTGAAGGGTTCTATTCTTCTCTCTGTAGTCGCAGACTCTGGTTCGGCTGGTAAATTTATTTCTGCCTCCCTGGCAGTGGAACTTCAGATATCCACCTGACCATTGGACCATTCCCTACCTTTAAACGTGGTGGATGGCAATCGAGCCCATAACAGAACCATCTCTAAATGAACCTTTCCTATTCGACTTCAAGTAGGAGTGCTCCTGGATCAGCCTACTAGTTCTGCTTGAGACTGTTAACCCGATCATCCTGAGTTTACCTTGGCTCCGGAAGAATTCTACCCAGTTTGATTGGAGGGTGGCACAAATGACCTCATGGGGTTTATCTTCTACAGAGAACTGCCTTCTATTGGTCATTCCAGGTTCTCCAGATAGGTCTGCCATACCCAGTCCTCTGGTTCTTCTCTGCCACCTGACTATTTCTAGACATGTTCAGTAAACCTGCTACTGAGAAGCGTCTTCCTCACCGGACTTGGGATTGCACACTAGATATAATTTCTGGGAAGACTATTCCGTGCGGCAGGCTCTACCTGAAACCCAGTTCACGTCTGACTATACTTATAAGGATCTAAAACGTGGCTTTATACGCAAGTCCTCTTCTCCAGCAGAAGTTGTTTCTTCTTCGTTAAAAAAACGGTGATTCTCTAAGACCTCGTATTGATTACTGTTAGTTAAATGCTATTACTATAAAGAAAAAGCACTACCCCTTTCCGCTCATGCCCAAACGCTTTGACCATATTCATGGGGTCAAGATATTTACCAAATTGGATCAACGTGGTGCGTATAACTTCATCAGATTCCGTCAAGGAGATGAGTGGCAAGCTGACTTCCATGTGTGTGGTGGTCACTGCAAATAACTGGTCATGCCAATTGGTCTCAGTAATGCCCCGGCAGTCTTCCAGGGTTTGTAAACAAGATTTTTGGTGATCTATTATACCACTCATTAGTCGTATACTTGGATGACATTTTGATATTTTCTAAGGATTTGGATTCCCACCGTTGCCAGGTCAGAGAGGTTCTCACTTGCCTACGGTCCAATCATCTTTACCGTAAATTAGAAAAATGCCTCTCGGGCAAGAGAAAGTCCCGTTTCTCGGATCCCTAGTATCAGGCCAGGGCCTTCAAATGGATCCAGAGAAAGTGGTGTCAATCCTCAATTGGTCTCAACCTTCTGGTCTCAAGGCTATTCAGCAATTTGTTGGATTTGCTAATTATTACCATCAACTTATCAGTGTATCAGTAATAGCATTTGTTACTGCACATACCGTAAGGGAGCTTCCCACAAGACCTAGCTACCAGAAGCAATTTCTGCTTTCCAAATTCTAAACAAGGGCTTTTTCTTCTGCACCTGTCCTTTTGCAACCAGACTTCACCCCGCCATTCTACCCGGAGATAGAGGTCTCCACTGTACGGATTTCTGCAATCTTGTCCCAAATAGATTCCACCGGGAGGCTTCATCCCTGTGGGTTTCTCTCTTAAGACGTTCTCTGGAAAAGAATTATGGAATTGGCAATAAGGAATTATTGCCAATTAAATCAGCACTCAAAGAATGGCGCTGCGCACTCTATCCCTGTATTCACTGAGCACAAGAATTTAGTCTGCCTTCAGACAGCCAATTGCCTCAACCCACATCATGTAAGGTGGTCTATGTTCTTTACATGCTTTAACCTGATCCTAACCTATAGAGTCTGGGTATTGGTTGATCGCCTTGCCAAAATGGCTCACTATGTCCCACTGAAAGGATTACCCTCTCCACCAATCCTGGCCACTCTCTTTATACAAGAGATCTTTTGTCTTCATATCCCATTTTGGAGGGCTTTTTGTGAGGAATTACATATTAAACTCAACTTCTCTTGCTATCATCCCAAAATAAACAGGCAGACAGAAAGGGCAAGTTCTTCTTAAGAATTTACTCTTCCGAGAATCAGGATAATTGGATAATTACGATAATTACCGCCCCATCTCTCAGCTCCCATGCCCCTCCAAGCTTCTCGAGAGAATTGCCTACACTCGCCTCACACACTTTCTTACAGCAAACAACCTATTGGATCCTCTTCAGTCAGGCATTCGCTCTCAACACTCCACAGAGACTGCGCTGACCAGAATTGTCAATGATTTTATCACAGCAAAAAGTAATAACCATTACTGTCTTCTAATTCTCCTGGATCTCTAGGCTGCATTTGACACTGTTGACCACTCTCTCCTCATACAAACGCTACAATCCCTAGGTCTTGAAGGTACTGTCCTATCCTGGTTCTCATCCTACCTATCTAATCACTCTTTCAGTGTTAATTTCTCTGGATCCACCTCTGCTCCGCTTCTCCTATCAGTTGGAGACCGCAAGGCTCAGTCCTAGGTCCTCTGCTATTCTCTATCTACACCACTTCTCTTGGGAGACTAATAAGCTCCTTTGGATTTCAGTATCATCTCTATGCGGATGATACACAAATCTATCTATCCTCTCCTGATCTCTCACCATCTGTGTTGTCTCGCGTTACTGACTGTCTTTCTGCCATTTCATCTTGGATGTCTTCTCGCCAACTCAAACTCAATCTTTCAAAAACTGAATTATTAATATTCCCACCCAAAAACAGAAGCTTCCTGCCTGACATTTCTACTTCTGTTGATAACATGACCATAAATCCCACCACGCAAGCTTGTTGCCTAGGTGTAATCCTTGACTCACAATTGTCGTTTATTCCCCACATCAACTCTATATCTAAATCACGTTACATACACCTAAAGAACATTTCCCGAATACGCACATATCTGACACAAGACACCGCAAAAACATTAATTCATGCACTCATCATCTTCCGCATCGACTATTGCAATTCCCTCCTTACTGGTCTTCCCAAAGTCAGACTTGAACTCCTACAATCTATTATGCACGCAGCGGCTAGACTGATTTTCCTTGCAAACCGTTCTTCCTCTGCTGAGCCACTCTGTCAGTCTCTACATTGGCTGCCTGTATTTCAACGAATCCAATATAAAATTCTTCTACTAACATACAAGGCCGTTAACAAAATTGCACCAACATACATCTAATCACTTGTCTCAAAATATCTCCCTACTCGACACCTCCGTTCTGCACAAGATCTACGTCTCTCTTCCACTCTCATCACATCCTCCCATTCTCGGTTACAGGACTTTTTTCAGGCTGTACCCACTTTGTGGAATTCCCTCCCTCGCACAGTAAGACTTTCCTCCAGTCTTCAAACCTTCAAGCGTTCACTGAAAACCCACCTCTTCAGACAAGGTTATGATATTCCTCAACCACCCTTATAATCTCCCTAGGTTACCCTATTACCACCCTCTACACAGCTAACACAAGACAACAACCTTCTGACCAACATTGCCACACACATAGCCCACTCAGTACTTTTACCTTTGCATTCTAGCTGGTCTATTGTGCAACATGATGTAGCACTTACCCTTGTGTTTCTTACTCCCATTGTCCCATAGATTGTAAGCTTACGAACAGGGTTCTCTTACCTCTCTGTCTGTATGTATTACCCAGTATTGTCTTATTAATGTTTGTTCTCAATTGTAAAGCGCTACGGAATCTGCTGGGGCTATATAAATAAATGTTGATGATGATGATCTAGAATACTGTGTTCAGTTCTGGAGGCCATATCTCCAGAAGGATATAAATACATTACAGACTGTACAAAGAAGGACAACTAAAATGGTGCATGGCCTACAGCGCAAAACTTACCCGGAAAGACTAAAAGATCTTAATATGTATAGTTTGGAGCAGAGAAGGGAACGGGGGGACATTATAGAAACATTCAAATATATGAAGGGTTTGAACAATGTACAGGAGGGAAATGTTCTACAAGGGAAGAGAAGTATTAGAACACGAGGACATGTACTGACACTGGGGGGACGTAGGTTCAGAGGAAGTTACTTCACAGAAAAAGTAGTGGATAAGTGAAATAGCCTCCCATCAGAGGCTAATACAGTAGAGCAATTTAAACATGCTTACATACTGTATTGGGGTACATAGGAGGTGCACAGTGTACATGCTGTATTGGGGTACATAGGAGGAGGTGCAGAGTGTACATGCTGTATTCGGGTACATAGGAGGAGGTGCACAGTGTACATGCTGTATTGGGGTACATAGGAGGAGGTGCAGAGTGTACGTGCTGTATTAGGGTACATAGGAGGAGGTGCAGAGTGTACATGCTGTATTGGGGTACATAGGAGGAGGTGCAGAATGTACATGCTGTATTGGGGTACATAGGAGGAGGTGCAGAGTGTACATGCTGTATTGGGGTACATAGGTGGAGGTGCAGAGTGTACGTGCTGTATTGGGGTACATAGGTGGAGGTGCAGAGTGTACGTGCTGTATTGGGGTACATAGGTGGAGGTGCAGAGTGTACGTGCTGTATTGGGGTACATAGGTGGAGGTGCAGAGTGTACGTGCTGTATTGGGGTACATAGGTGGAGGTGCAGAGTGTACGTGCTGTATTGGGGTACATAGGTGGAGGTGCACAGTGTACATGCTGTATTGGGGTACATAGATGGAGGTGCACAGTGTACATACTGTATTGGGGTACATAGGTGGAGGTGCAGAGTGTTCATGCTGTATTGGGGTACATAGGAGGAGGTGCAGAGTGTACATGCTGTATTGGGGTACATAGATGGAGGTGCAGAGTGTACATGCTGTATTGGGGTACATAGGAGGAGGTGCACAGTGTACATGCTGTATTGGGGTACATAGGAGGAGGTGCAGAGTGTACATGCTGTATTGGGGTACATAGGAGGAGGTGCACAGTGTACGTGCTGTATTGGGGTACATAGGTGGAGGTGCAGAGTGTACGTGCTGTATTGGGGTACATAGGTGGAGGTGCAGAGTGTACGTGCTGTATTGGGGTACATAGGTGGAGGTGCAGAGTGTACGTGCTGTATTGGGGTACATAGGTGGAGGTGCAGAGTGTACGTGCTGTATTGGGGTACATAGGTGGAGGTGCACAGTGTACATGCTGTATTGGGGTACATAGATGGAGGTGCACAGTGTACATACTGTATTGGGGTACATAGGTGGAGGTGCAGAGTGTTCATGCTGTATTGGGGTACATAGGAGGAGGTGCAGAGTGTACATGCTGTATTGGGGTATATAGATGGAGGTGCAGAGTGTACATGCTGTATTGGGGTACATAGGAGGAGGTGCACAGTGTACATGCTGTATTGGGGTACATAGGAGGAGGTGCAGAGTGTACATGCTGTATTGGGGTACATAGGAGGAGGTGCACAGTGTACATGCTGTATTGGGGTACATAGGTGGAGGTGCAGATGGTGTACATGCTGTATTGGGGTACATAGGAGGTGCACAGTGTACATGCTGTATTGGGGTACATAGGAGGAGGTGCAGAGTGTACATGCTGTATTGTGGTACATAGGAGGAGGTGCAGAGTGTACGTGCTGTATTAGGGTACATAGGAGGAGGTGCAGAGTGTACGTGCTGTATTGGGGTACATAGGTGGAGGTGCAGAGTGTACGTGTTGTATTGGGGTACATAGGTGGAGGTGCAGAGTGTTCGTGCTGTATTGGGGTACATAGGTGGAGGTGCAGAGTGTACGTGCTGTATTGGGGTACATAGGTGGAGGTGCAGAGTGTACGTGCTGTATTGGGGTACATAGGTGGAGGTGCACAGTGTACATGCTGTATTGGGGTACATACATGGAGGTGCACAGGGTACATGCTGTATTGGGGTGCAGGGTACACGCTGTATTGGGGTACATAGGTGCAGGGTACATGCTGTATTGGGGTACATACATGGAGGTGCACAGGGTACACGCTGTATTGGGGTGCAGGGTACACGCTGTATTGGGGTACATAGGTGCAGGGTACATGCTGTATTGGGGTACATACATGGAGGTGCACAGGGTACATGCTGTATTGGGGTGCAGGGTACACGCTGTATTGGGGTACATAAGTGCAGGGTACATGCTGTATTGGGGTACATACATGGAGGTGCACAGGGTACACGCTGTATTGGGGTGCAGGGTACATGCTGTATTGGGGTACATAGGTGCAGGGTACACGCTGTATTGGGGTGCAGGGTACACGCTGTATTGGGGTACATGGAGGTGCACAGGGTACATGCTGTATTGGGGTACATACATGGAGGTGCAGAGTACATGCTGTATTAGGGTACATAGGTGCAGGGTACACGCTGTATTGGGGTACATGGAGGTGCAGAGTACATGCTGTATTAGGGTACATAGGTGCAGGGTACATGCTGTATTAGGGTACATGCTGTATTGGGGTGCAGGGTACATGCTGTATTGGGGTGCAGGGTACACGCTGTATTGGGGTACATGGAGGTGCAGGGTACATGCTGTATTAGGGTACATGCTGTATTGGGGTGCAGGGTACATGCTGTATTGGGGTACATGGAGGTGCAGGGTACATGCTGTATTAGGGTACATGCTGTATTGGGGTGCAGGGTACACGCTGTATTGGGGTGCAGGGTACACGCTGTATTGGGGTGCAGGGTACACGCTGTATTAGGGTACATGCTGTATTGGGGTACATGGAGGTGCAGGGTACATGCTGTATTGGGGTGCAGGGTACATGCTGTATTGGGGTACATGGAGGTGCAGGGTACATGCTGTATTGGGGTGCAGGGTACATGCTGTATTGGGGTGCAGGGTACATGCTGTATTGGGGTACATGGAGGTGCAGGGTACATGCTGTATTAGGGTATATAGGTGCAGGGTACACG
The DNA here is from genome assembly GCA_036250195.1 of Mixophyes australis. Lineage (NCBI taxonomy): Eukaryota > Metazoa > Chordata > Amphibia > Anura > Limnodynastidae > Mixophyes > Mixophyes australis. The sequence continues at coordinate 544,482 of JAVHZZ010000010.1, forward strand.
CTGTATTGGGGTACATGGAGGTGCACAGTGTACATGCTGTATTGGGGTACATACATGGAGGTGCAGAGTGTACGTGCTGCATTGGGGTACATAGGAGGAGGTAGAGAGTGTAGGTGCTGTATTGGGTTACATGGAGGTGCAGGGTACATGCTGTATTAGGGTACATAGGTGCAGGGTACATGCTGTATTGGGGTACATGGAGGTGCAGGGTACATGCTGTATTAGGGTACATGCTGTATTGGGGTGCAGGGTACACGCTGTATTGGGGTGCAGGGTACACGCTGTATTGGGGTGCAGGGTACACGCTGTATTGGGGTACATAGGTGCAGGGTACATACTGTATTGGGGTGCAGGGTACACGCTGTATTGGGGTGCAGGGTACACGCTGTATTGGGGTACATACATGGAGGTGCACAGGGTACATGCTGTATTGGGGTACATAGGTGCAGGGTGCATGCTGTATTAGGGTATATGCTGTATTGGGGTACATGGAGGTGCAGGGTACACGCTGTATTGGGGTACATGGAGGTGCAGGGTACATGCTGTATTGGGGTGCAGGGTACATGCTGTATTGGGGTGCAGGGTACATGCTGTATTGGGGTGCAGGGTACACGCTGTATTGGGGTACATGGAGGTGCAGGGTACACGCTGTATTGGGGTGCAGGGTACACGCTGTATTGAGGTGCAGGGTACACGCTGTATTGGGGTACATAGGTGCAGGGTACATGCTGTATTGGGGTGCAGGGTACACGCTGTATTGGGGTACATGGAGGTGCAGGGTACACGCTGTATTGGGGTACATAGGTGCAGGGTACATGCTGTATTGGGGTGCAGGGTACACGCTGTATTGGGGTACATAGGTGCAGGGTGCATGCTGTATTAGGGTATATGCTGTATTGGGGTACATGGAGGTGCAGGGTACACGCTGTATTGGGGTACATGGAGGTGCAGGGTACATGCTGTATTGGGGTGCAGGGTACATGCTGTATTGGGGTGCAGGGTACATGCTGTATTGGGGTGCAGGGTACACGCTGTATTGGGGTACATGGAGGTGCAGGGTACACGCTGTATTGGGGTGCAGGGTACACGCTGTATTGAGGTGCAGGGTACACGCTGTATTGGGGTACATAGGTGCAGGGTACATGCTGTATTGGGGTGCAGGGTACACGCTGTATTGGGGTACATGGAGATGCACAGTGTACATGCTGTATTGGGGTACATACATGGAGGTGCAGAGTGTACGTGCTGCATTGGGGTACATGGAGATGCACAGTGTACATGCTGTATTGGGGTACATACATGGAGGTGCAGAGTGTACATGCTGTATTGGGGTACATGGAGGTGCAGGGTACATACTGTATTGGGGTGCAGGGTACACGCTGTATTGGGGTGCAGGGTACATGCTGTATTGGGGTGCAGGGTACATGCTGTATTGGGGTACATGGAGGTGCAGGGTACATGCTGTATTAGGGTATATAGGTGCAGGGTACACGCTGTATTGGGGTACATGGAGATGCACAGTGTACATGCTGTATTGGGGTACATAGGAGGAGGTAGAGAGTGTAGGTGCTGTATTGGGGTGCAGGGTACACGCTGTATTGGGGTACATGGAGGTGCAGGGTACACGCTGTATTGGGGTGCAGGGGTCGCGGCGCGGTATATAAGGGTGGGGTACGAGCCGATACACACCCCCAGTTTCCTGCTCTTCATCCTCACGTAGCCCTGTCTGACGATGTCCGTAGAATTAGAGGCCATGACGCAGATCACTTGGGCCCGGCTCTCCTCATCCTTCTCCCGGCTCCGGTCCTGTCACAGTCCGTCTCCCCCCCACGAATTGCAGTGGACTGATCCACGGAACTAGCAGCCGGGGGGGACCGAACACACCACTCAACGGGGCGGGGGAGTTCCCAGGCTCTACAGTCCGCTACATAGAAACACCTGGCGCATATAAAGGAGACTGGACTTATATATAGGATATGTGGTGTATGACTTATATATAGGGATATGTGGTGTATGTATGACTTATATATAGGATATGTGGTGTATGTATGACTTATATATAGGGATATGTGGTGTATGTATGACTTATATATAGGGATATGTGGTGTATGTATGACTTATATATAGTGATATGTGGTGTATGTATGACTTATATATAGTGATATGTGGTGTATGTATGACTTATATATAGGGATATGTGGTGTATGACTTATATATAGTGATATGTGGTGTATGTATGACTTATATATAGTGATATGTGGTGTATGTATGACTTATATATAGTGATATGTGGTGTATGTATGACTTATATATAGGGATATGTGGTGTATGACTTATATATAGGGATATGTGGTGTATGTATGACTTATATATAGGATATGTGGTGTATGTATGACTTATATATAGTGATATGTGGTGTATGTATGACTTATATATAGTGATATGTGGTGTATGTATGACTTATATATAGGGATATGTGGTGTATGACTTATATATAGTGATATGTGGTGTATGTATGACTTATATATAGTGATATGTGGTGTATGTATGACTTATATATAGTGATATGTGGTGTATGTATGACTTATATATAGGGATATGTGGTGTATGACTTATATATAGGGATATGTGGTGTATGTATGACTTATATATAGGGATATGTGGTGTATGACTTATATATAGGGATATGTGGTGTATGTATGACTTATATATAGGATATGTGGTGTATGTATGACTTATATATAGGATATGTGGTGTATGTATGACTTATATATAGGGATATGTGGTGTATGTATGACTTATATATAGTGATATGTGGTGTATGTATGACTTATATATAGTGATATGTGGTGTATGTATGACTTATATATAGTGATATGTGGTGTATGTATGACTTATATATAGGGATATGTGGTGTATGTATGACTTATATATAGGATATGTGGTGTATGTATGACTTATATATAGGATATGTGGTGTATGTATGACTTATATATAGTATATGTGGTGTATGTATGACTTATATATAGGATATGTGGTGTATGTATGACTTATATACAGTGATATGTGGTGTATGTATGACTTATATACAGTGATATGTGGTGTATGTATGACTTATATATAGTGATATGTGGTGTATGTATGACTTATATATAGTGATATGTGGTGTATGTATGACTTATATATAGGGATATGTGGTGTATGACTTATATATAGGGATATGTGGTGTATGTATGACTTATATATAGGGATATGTGGTGTATGACTTATATATAGGGATATGTGGTGTATGTATGACTTATATATAGGATATGTGGTGTATGTATGACTTATATATAGGATATGTGGTGTATGTATGACTTATATATAGGGATATGTGGTGTATGTATGACTTATATATAGTGATATGTGGTGTATGTATGACTTATATATAGTGATATGTGGTGTATGTATGACTTATATATAGTGATATGTGGTGTATGTATGACTTATATATAGGGATATGTGGTGTATGTATGACTTATATATAGGATATGTGGTGTATGTATGACTTATATATAGGATATGTGGTGTATGTATGACTTATATATAGTATATGTGGTGTATGTATGACTTATATATAGGATATGTGGTGTATGTATGACTTATATACAGTGATATGTGGTGTATGTATGACTTATATACAGTGATATGTGGTGTATGTATGACTTATATATAGTGATATGTGGTGTATGTATGACTTATATATAGTGATATGTGGTGTATGTATGACTTATATATAGTGATATGTGGTGTATGTATGACTTATATATAGTATATGTGGTGTATGTATGACTTATATATAGGGATATGTGGTGTATGTATGACTTATATATAGTGATATGTGGTGTATGTATGACTTATATATAGTGATATGTGGTGTATGTATGACTTATATATAGTGATATGTGGTGTATGTATGACTTATATATAGTGATATGTGGTGTATGTATGACTTATATATAGTGATATGTGGTGTATGTATGACTTATATATAGTGATATGTGGTGTATGTATGACTTATATATAGTGATATGTGGTGTATGTATGACTTATATATAGGGATATGTGGTGTATGTATGACTTATATATAGGGATATGTGGTGTATGTATGACTTATATATAGTGATATGTGGTGTATGTATGACTTATATATAGGGATATGTGGTGTATGTATGACTTATATATAGTGATATGTGGTGTATGTATGACTTATATATAGGATATGTGGTGTATGTATGACTTATATATAGGATATGTGGTGTATGTATGACTTATATATAGTATATGTGGTGTATGTATGACTTATATATAGGATATGTGGTGTATGTATGACTTATATACAGTGATATGTGGTGTATGTATGACTTATATACAGTGATATGTGGTGTATGTATGACTTATATATAGTGATATGTGGTGTATGTATGACTTATATATAGTGATATGTGGTGTATGTATGACTTATATATAGTGATATGTGGTGTATGTATGACTTATATATAGTATATGTGGTGTATGTATGACTTATATATAGGGATATGTGGTGTATGTATGACTTATATATAGGATATGTGGTGTATGTATGACTTATATATAGGGATATGTGGTGTATGTATGACTTATATATAGGATATGTGGTGTATGTATGACTTATATATAGGATATGTGGTGTATGTATGACTTATATATAGGGATATGTGGTGTATGTATGACTTATATATAGTGATATGTGGTGTATGTATGACTTATATATAGGATATGTGGTGTATGTATGACTTATATATAGTGATATGTGGTGTATGTATGACTTATATATAGGATATGTGGTGTATGTATGACTTATATATAGGATATGTGGTGTATGTATGACTTATATATAGTATATGTGGTGTATGTATGACTTATATATAGGATATGTGGTGTATGTATGACTTATATATAGGATATGTGGTGTATGTATGACTTATATATAGTGATATGTGGTGTATGTATGACTTATATATAGGATATGTGGTGTATGTATGACTTATATACAGTGATATGTGGTGTATGTATGACTTATATACAGTGATATGTGGTGTATGTATGACTTATATATAGTGATATGTGGTGTATGTATGACTTATATATAGTGATATGTGGTGTATGTATGACTTATATATAGTGATATGTGGTGTATGTATGACTTATATATAGTATATGTGGTGTATGTATGACTTATATATAGGGATATGTGGTGTATGTATGACTTATATATAGGATATGTGGTGTATGTATGACTTATATATAGGGATATGTGGTGTATGTATGACTTATATATAGTGATATGTGGTGTATGTATGACTTATATATAGGATATGTGGTGTATGTATGACTTATATATAGGATATGTGGTGTATGTATGACTTATATATAGGATATGTGGTGTATGTATGACTTATATATAGGATATGTGGTGTATGTATGACTTATATATAGGGATATGTGGTGTATGTATGACTTATATATAGTGATATGTGGTGTATGTATGACTTATATATAGGATATGTGGTGTATGTATGACTTATATATAGGATATGTGGTGTATGTATGACTTATATATAGGATATGTGGTGTATGTATGACTTATATATAGGATATGTGGTGTATGTATGACTTATATATAGGATATGTGGTGTATGTATGACTTATATATAGGGATATGTGGTGTATGTATGACTTATATATAGGATATGTGGTGTATGTATGACTTATATATAGGATATGTGGTGTATGTATGACTTATATATAGGGATATGTGGTGTATGTATGACTTATATATAGGATATGTGGTGTATGTATGACTTATATATAGGATATGTGGTGTATGTATGACTTATATATAGGGATATGTGGTGTATGTATGACTTATATATAGGATATGTGGTGTATGTATGACTTATATATAGGATATGTGGTGTATGTATGACTTATATATAGGGATATGTGGTGTATGTATGACTTATATATAGGATATGTGGTGTATGTATGACTTATATATAGGATATGTGGTGTATGTATGACTTATATATAGGGATATGTGGTGTATGTATGACTTATATATAGTGATATGTGGTGTATGTATGACTTATATATAGGATATGTGGTGTATGTATGACTTATATATAGGATATGTGGTGTATGTATGACTTATATATAGGGATATGTGGTGTATGTATGACTTATATATAGTATATGTGGTGTATGTATGACTTATATATAGTGATATGTGGTGTATGTATGACTTATATATAGGATATGTGGTGTATGTATGACTTATATACAGTGATATGTGGTGTATGTATGACTTATATATAGGATATGTGGTGTATGTATGACTTATATATAGGGATATGTGGTGTATGTATGACTTATATATAGGATATGTGGTGTATGTATGACTTATATATAGGGATATGTGGTGTATGTATGACTTATATATAGTATATGTGGTGTATGACTTATATATAGTGATATGTGGTGTATGTATGACTTATATATAGTATATGTGGTGTATGTATGACTTATATATAGTGATATGTGGTGTATGTATGACTTATATATAGTGATATGTGGTGTATGTATGACTTATATATAGGATATGTGGTGTATGTATGACTTATATATAGGATATGTGGTGTATGTATGACTTATATATAGTGATATGTGGTGTATGTATGACTTATATATAGTGATATGTGGTGTATGTATGACTTATATATAGTGATATGTGGTGTATGTATGACTTATATATAGGATATGTGGTGTATGTATGACTTATATATAGTGATATGTGGTGTATGTATGACTTATATATAGGGATATGTGGTGTATGTATGACTTATATATAGTATATGTGGTGTATGACTTTATATATAGGATATGTGGTGTATGTATGACTTATATATAGGGATATGCGGTGTATGTATGACTTATATATAGGGATATGTGGTGTATGTATGACTTATATATAGTATATGTGGTGTATGACTTATATATAGGATATGTGGTGTATGTATGACTTATATATAGGATATGTGGTGTATGTATGACTTATATATAGGGATATGTGGTGTATGTATGACTTATATATAGGGATATGTGGTGTATGTATGACTTATATATAGGGATATGTGGTGTATGTATGACTTATATATAGTATATGTGGTGTATGACTTTATATATAGGATATGTGGTGTATGTATCACTTATATATAGTGATATGTGGTGTATGTATGACTTATATATAGGGATATGTGGTGTATGTATGACTTATATATAGTGATATGTGGTGTATGTATGACTTATATATAGGGATATGTGGTGTATGTATGACTTATATATAGGGATATGTGGTGTATGTATGACTATATATAGTATATGTGGTGTATGACTTATATATAGGATATGTGGTGTATGTATGACTTATATATAGGGATATGTGGTGTATGTATGACTTATATATAGGGATATGTGGTGTATGTATGACTTATATATAGTGATATGTGGTGTATGTATGACTTATATATAGGGATATGTGGTGTATGTATGACTTATATATAGGGATATGTGGTGTATGTATGACTTATATATAGTATATGTGGTGTATGACTTATATATAGGATATGTGGTGTATGTATGACTTATATATAGGGATATGTGGTGTATGTATGACTTATATATAGGGATATGTGGTGTATGTATGACTTATATATAGTGATATGTGGTGTATGTATGACTTATATATAGGGATATGTGGTGTATGTATGACTTATATATAGGGATATGTGGTGTATGTATGACTTATATATAGGGATATGTGGTGTATGTATGACTTATATATAGTATATGTGGTGTATGTATGACTTATATATAGGGATATGTGGTGTATGTATGACTTATATATAGTGATATGTGGTGTATGTGTGACTTATATATAGTGATATGTGGTGTATGTATGACTTATATATAGGGATATGTGGTGTATGTATGACTTATATATAGGGATATGTGGTGTATGTATGACTTGTATATAGTATATGTGGTGTATGACTTATATATAGGATATGTGGTGTATGTATGACTTATATATAGTGATATGTGGTGTATGTATGACTTATATATAGGATATGTGGTGTATGTATGACTTATATATAGGATATGTGGTGTATGTATGACTTATATATAGTGATATGTGGTGTATGTATGACTTATATATAGTGATATGTGGTGTATGTATGACTTATATATAGGATATGTGGTGTATGTATGACTTATATATAGGATATGTGGTGTATGTATGACTTATATATAGGATATGTGGTGTATGTATGACTTATATATAGTGATATGTGGTGTATGTATGACTTATATATAGTGATATGTGGTGTATGTATGACTTATATATAGTGATATGTGGTGTATGTATGACTTATATATAGTGATATGTGGTGTATGTATGACTTATATATAGTGATATGTGGTGTATGTATGACTTATATATAGTGATATGTGGTGTATGTATGACTTATATATAGTGATATGTGGTGTATGTATGACTTATATATAGTGATATGTGGTGTATGTATGACTTATATATAGGATATGTGGTGTATGTATGACTTATATATAGGGATATGTGGTGTATGTATGACTTATATATAGTGATATGTGGTGTATGTATGACTTATATATAGGGATATGTGGTGTATGTATGACTTATATATAGTGATATGTGGTGTATGTATGACTTATATATAGGGATATGTGGTGTATGTATGACTTATATATAGGATATGTGGTGTATGTATGACTTATATATAGTGATATGTGGTGTATGTATGACTTATATATAGTGATATGTGGTGTATGTATGACTTATATATAGGGATATGTGGTGTATGTATGACTTGTACATAGGGATATGTGGTGTATGTATGACTTATATATAGGGATATGTGGTGTATGTATGACTTATATATAGTGATATGTGGTGTATGTATGACTTATATATAGGTATCCATGTGATGTAAATGTGTATATAGGAGACAGGGATATAAGTGGGTGATCTATGTGATGTAAATGGGTATATAGGAGACAGGGATATAAGTGGGTGATCTATGTGATGTAAATGGGTATATAGGAGACAGGGATATAAGTGGGTGATCTATGTGATGTAAATGGGTGTATAGGAGACAGGGATATAAGTGGGTGATCTATGTGATGTAAATGGGTATATAGGAGACAGGGATATAAGTGGGTGATCTATGTGATGTAAATGGGTATATAGGAGACAGGGATATAAGTGGGTGATCCATGTGATATAACTGGGTGTATAGTAGACAGGGATATAAGTGGGTGATCCATGTGATGTAAATGGGTATATAGGAGACAGGGATATAAGTGGGTGATCTATGTGATGTAAATGGGTGTATAGTAGACAGGGATATAAGTGGGTGATCTATGTGATGTAAATGGGTATATAGGAGACAGGGATATAAGTGGGTGATCCATGTGATATAACTGGGTGTATAGTAGACAGGGATATAAGTGGGTGATCCATGTGATGTAAATGGGTATATAGGAGACAGGGATATAAGTGGGTGATCTATGTGATGTAAATGGGTATATAGTAGACAGGGATATAAGTGGGTGATCCATGTGATGTAAATGGGTATATAGGAGACAGGGATATAAGTGGGTGATCTATGTGATGTAAATGGGTGTATAGGAGACAGGGATATAAGTGGGTGATCTATGTGATGTAAATGGGTATATAGGAGACAGGGATATAAGTGGGTGATCTATGTGATGTAAATGGGTATATAGGAGACAGGGATATAAGTGGGTGATCTATGTGATGTAAATGGGTGTATAGGAGACAGGGATATAAGTGGGTGATCTATGTGATGTAAATGGGTATATAGTAGACAGGGATATAAGTGGGTGATCTATGTGATGTAAATGGGTGTATAGGAGACAGGGATATAAGTGGGTGATCTATGTGATGTAAATGGGTGTATAGGAGACAGGGATATAAGTGGGTGATCTATGTGATGTAAATGGGTATATAGGAGACAGGGATATAAGTGGGTGATCTATGTGATGTAAATGGGTATATAGGAGACAGGGATATAAGTGGGTGATCTATGTGATGTAAATGGGTATATAGGAGACAGGGATATAAGTGGGTGATCTATGTGATGTAAATGGGTGTATAGTAGACAGGGATATAAGTGGGTGATCTATGTGATGTAAATGGGTATATAGGAGACAGGGATATAAGTGGGTGATCTATGTGATGTAAATGGGTGTATAGGAGACAGGGATATAAGTGGGTGATCTATGTGATGTAAATGGGTGTATAGGAGACAGGGATATAAGTGGGTGATCTATGTGATGTAAATGGGTGTATAGGAGACAGGGATATAAGTGGGTGATCTATGTGATGTAAATGGGTGTATAGGAGACAGGGATATAAGTGGGTGATCTATGTGATGTAAATGGGTGTATAGGAGACAGGGATATAAGTGGGTGATCTATGTGATGTAAATGGGTGTATAGGAGACAGGGATATAAGTGGGTGATCTATGTGATGTAAATGGGTGTATAGGAGATATAGGCATCTATGCTGCTTTCATGAATATATACCATATATAGATCTATGTTGTATATAGGACTCCATGCTGTATATTGGGCTCCATACATAGGAATGTATGCTGTATATAGTGATACATTGTGTATATATGATGCATGTAGTATATACGGCATCATACATAGGGATACATGGTATATATTTGTGGCACCCTTGCAGCTTTTAGTTTTAATAAAGCACAATTTCTTCCAGAAAACAGTTGATATTAAAGAATATTTTGGTATCCACATTTCTTTTGTTTGTGATGATGATGGAATAAAACATAAAAAGCTGAACAATTTATCAGTTGTTCTACAAAGAAATCCTTAAAGAAGTCAGAAATAGATTTCAAGCAGGTGATTCAACATCACTGTGGAACTGAAGTCACCTGTGGGAAGCAGCAGGTGTCTGCAATATAAAAATCATTCATTAAACACCTCGAATACAAGAAGGGACTCTGGTCTGTTTTATGTCACTGTGTGTACTGTAATGAGCATGGAGAAAGGAAAGCCAGATAATTGTCTGAGGATGTCAGACAAGGTGAAGTCAAACATGGACAATCTCAAGGTTATAGATCTCCAGAGACCTTGATGTTCCCGTTTCCAATGTATGTAATCTTATTAGGAAGGTTGAGGCCCATGGCGCCGTAGCCAACCACCCTGGCCGTGGCCACTGAGCTTCTGTCGAAAGCATCCAGGAATGGTTCAAGACAAGACCTGGGGGGTAAATGTATCAAGCTGCGGGTTTCCTGCGGGTTTGAAAGGTGGAGATGTTGCCTATAGCAACCAATCAGATTCTAGTTATTTATTTTGTACATTCTACAAAATGACAGCTAGAATCTGATTGGCTGCTATAGGCAACATCTCCACTTTTCAAACCCCCTGGAAACTCTCAGCTGGATACATAACCCCGACTGTTCAGAAGTGTTAGCAACGAGTCCAGATGTAAATCCCATTGATCACCTATGAAGAGATCTGAAAACAGAAGTTGGGAGAAGCCACCTTCATATCTGGGAGAACTGGAGCTGTTTGCATGAGAAGATTGGACCAAACTGCCTATACAGTCATGGCCAAAAGTTCTGAGAATGACACAAATATTGGTTTTCACAAAGTTTGTTGCTTCAGTGTTTTTAGACCTTTTTGTCAGATGTTACTATGTTATAGTGAAGTAACATTACAAGCATTACATAAGTGTCAAAGGCTTTTATTCACAATTACATTAAGTTTATGCAGAGTCAATATTTGCAGTGTTGACCCTTCTTTTTCAAGACCTCTGCAGTTCGCCCTGGCAGCTGTCAATCATCTTCTGGGCCACATACTGACTGATGGCCGCCCATTCTTGCCTAATCAATGCTTGGAGATTGTCAGAATTTGTGGGTTTTTGTTTGTCCACCGCCTCTTGAGGATTAACCACAAGTTCTCAATGGGATTAAGGTCTGGGGAGTTTCCTGGCCTTGAACCCACAATTTTGATGTTTTGCTCCCAGAGCCACTTACTTATCACTTTTGCCTTATGGCAAGGTGCTCCATCATGCTGTACAAGGCCTTGTTCATCACCAACTGTTCTTGGATGGTTGGGAGAAGTTGCTCTTGGAGGATGTTTTGGTACCATTCTATATTCATGGCTGTGTTCTTAGGCAAAATTGTGAGTGAGCCCAGTCCCTTGGCTGAGAAGCAACCCCACACATGAATGGTCTCAGGATGCGTTACTGTTGGCATGACACAGGACTGATGGTAGCGCTCACCTTTCCAACTCCGGACAAGCATTTTTCCAGATGCTCCAAACAATCTGAAAGGGGATTCATCAGAGAAAATGACTTTACCCCATATAGGACATACACAGGCCTACAGGGTGTGATTATATATAATCTTTTAAAAATAAAAATTAGATGTATTGCCCATAACAAGTATTTGATTCGCAATCTGATTTGAGCTATCCTTTTCTGGAATCCTTTCTAGATCAATGATAACTAGATTCTGATTTGTTTGCTAAGGGCAGCACCTCCATTTTCAGAGATATTAATAGATATATTCCAAGCTGTACATAGGAGATACATACTTATGCATTGTGTGTATGGAGAGACATAGTTATACATTTTGCTTAATTTAATAAATACTTTGTCTAGTACCCTGTGGGGCCAGCAGGGTCATATACTAGACTGCGAGGGACGGAACCCTCTAGGCCTTTAGTACAATTCCAAAGTTCTGCTACATGCGGAGGGGATCTGGTAGGTACCTGGACTCCCAATACCACTGCAGAGATGGGGGCGGCTCGTTAGCAGACCAACTCCACTGAAGGCCGCGAGGAGAAGGCAGACTGCTGCCACAGGTATCGTCCTAGGTAAGGCATTTTATTACCGTTACATGGTGGTCAATTCATGGGGAAACAAATGGTGAATGCGGGAGCCACAATCTTGGACAAGGGGGCCCCTATTCCAGGATATTATGGGGGGAGGTACTTCCCTGCTACTAGACCTCTGTGGTTAGTCCACCAAGAACCCTGCAGACTCGTAGTGCATCTGCTGTAGAGATGGCCAGGAATGAGCTAAGCCTGGGCTACCCCTCTCCCTATTACTGGCATATTATTAGGCTTTCTGTATAGAGCATATTTCCGTGTAAGACCTAGAAACAGCCCCCCCCCCCCCCCCCCCCGGGCATACACCCTGTTCCATACTGCACTGGACCTTTATTATCTCACTCCCTGTGAGAGTAACCATTTTGGCAGCATTATTTTGCAGTGTAAATAACTTTTCTGTTTGCTGATGCACTTGTGCCCTTTACTCTGGAGCGTGTGCAATGTAGCAGCTTAATTTGTGTTACACATTCTCTCTGTACAATAACGTATACATGTCTCCCTCCCTCACTTGAGTTTATCTGGAAAGAGCAACGCTTCTAGGGCCCTCCCTCAAGGGGAAGCGGTGGCAAAGATTTTCGCCTGCTCTAGGTGTAATGCTAAACTCCAGTGTGCACAGTCAGACCAGGAGCCTTGTGCCCGTCGTTTAAAGCAGAGGCTAAGCACCTGCATTCGCTTGGGGGGGCCCAACCAGAAATGGAAGAACCGGATTGGGCATGGTCCATGGTTCAGGCCATAACAGAATGACAGCAACTAAATGCTAGTAGAGAGTGTTAGGGCTCAAGCCGCAGATATCAACTCCTAGAACCACTTCAGAGGTCTTCACCTATAGCAGCCGCCTTTCCCTCGGATGCCCCCAGGTCTTGTTCTCTAGTAGTAGGCGCTTATAACCTGAACGTCAATATCCAAGCCAGGGGTAAGGGTCACAGGCAAATCAGCAGCGTCAATATCCAAGCCAGGGGTAAGGGTCACAGGCAAATCAGCAGCGTCAATATCCAAGCCAGGGGTAAGGGTCACAGGCAAATCAGCAATGTCAAAATCCAGGCCAGGGATCAGCAACGGTAACACAGAAGACAACAAGTACAACAACAACAGCAGAAGTATACTAGGAAGCAGGGACTATAACCGGCAGTGAGGCCCAGTCTTCACTGCCTTAAATAGTCTGATGGACAAATCAGAAAGGAGGAGGACAGGGCTGACAATCAGCCTCAGGAGGCTGCTAATTAATTACTAGTTTAGAACTAGCATAGGTCATATCACAAACCAGGAACATGTATGAAAATATAAATGACAGATTAGAATCATGCGAGAGCTCCCCCTAGAGTTGGAGGATGTCCCTACACCCTCCTACTGCCACAAAGGTAACAGTGTATTGTACCGAATGTACATACTAGGCTGCTACCTCACGCCAGGATGCGGCGTACCGCCGCGGCTCGTAACAGAGACCCTCTTTCTTCAGCTCCAGCCTGAGGACCTCGGCCATCGCCAACCACATACCCTGGGTCCGTCAGATTTGGTTCTAGGGACTGTGGCAGGAGCAGTCTAGGCCCAGGAAATGGCTAAGACTGTTCAGGAGTTGTCACAAATGTCCTTATCCTTTGAAGCAGATGCTCCAGGAAGGTGACAGAGATTCAGCATTAGTTTCTAGGTCACAGAGCCTTACGCTCCAGGACTGACTCAGTCTCAAATCTTTCATCTCAGGTAAAAAATGAAGTATCAGACTTTTCAGATCCAGAGTCTTCCTCCATTGCAAGGAATATGCCTCTGCTTCACATGGAGTAGAGGCTCTAGTTAAGGCGGTCTGACAAGTTTTGAACATTTAGGACAGCAAGTAACTTGTGGACCAGCCCACATCCCTCTTCATGTGACTGAAGAAGCTGGTGGTCACCCTCCCATCTTCTCCCCAATTAGTCAATGTAGCCTCTGTCCAATGCAGACACCTCCCAAAGTAGACACCCCTGTAGTGTGCCTATCCAGATCCAGCACGATCCTGGTTCCAGGAGCAGCTACCCTGAACGATGGCACATACAGAAGAATGGAATTGACATTTTATTCTGTTGCAGGTGCTGTGCTCAGGCCCTTTTTGGCCTCAGCATTCGTCATCAAGGCTATGGAACAATTGTTGGAAGGTCTGCAGTCAGGTAAACCCAGTTCTGAGCTGCTTTTACTAGCGGAACACATCAGAGATGCGGCAGAATACCTAGGAGTGGCAGCCACTGATGCTGGCCTGCTCGGGGCCTTGATCTCAGGCCTGGGCAGAAGCTGCCGCTATCTCTGGCTGCGAGCTTGGAAAGCGGATGCAGAATCCAAAAAGGCTCTAGAGTCCATTCCTTTGTCTGGGACGGTCTTGTTTGGCCCAGAGCTAAAAAAAAAATATAAAAAATAAAATAACTTATCTCTGTGACCATGGAGGGGAAAAGCTTGTTCCTCCATCTAATGCTCCTGCTTTTCGGTCCCAAGAAAGTCTAGAAGCCAGGCCACCTCTAGGGGCCCAACCTCTGGGACCACAGAGAAATCAGCGGAAAGGGAAATGATCATGAGCAGCCAGGCACCCAGCTTGCAAACCCACTGATGACCAAACGGCGGTACTGGCTGGAGGCCCACCCAGGGGTTCCTGTGGCCTTTCTGCTCCTGTACTAGGACAAGTGGTTCGATTCAACATCAGAAGCTTGGGTTAGGGACATTGTTTCCAGGGGGATTCATGATAAGTCTCAGGGGTCTCCCCGCAGAGATTTTTTTTACCACTGGTCTACCAGGAGAACTCACTTAAAGAATGGCAGTCAAGGAGGCTATTCTGGCTATCTCTCTGGTTCCAGAAAGGGAAAGAATGATATTAGGGTATCTGTACTACCAAGGAGGCACAAAGAGGCTATCAGGGAGACAGCTCGCATCATGCAATGGGCCAAAATAAATTTCCAGGCCAGGTGGTGGACTATCTCAGCCACCAGGACATTCATCCAGGGGAGTGGTCACTCCACCCAGACATCTTCTAACAGTTAGTGAATCAGTGGGGACAGATGGGCGTCAATCACAGTTTCTCAGCTATACCACAAGATGTCGGACTACTGAGCCAGGTCCAGAGATCCAGAGCATTTTTCATAGACGCCATGATGGTTCCTTGTGACTTCCAGGTAGTCTACCTTTTTCCTCCAGTGGCGATGCTCCCAATGGTCTTAAAGAAGATAAAAGAGAAGAAGATTATGTAATCGTTGTGGCCTGTTCTGGCACAGGAGGTCTTGGTACTCCATCCTGATCGGCATGCTCGAAACTCCTCCGTGGAGCTTTCCCTTACTACCAGACCTTCTCTCTCAGGGTCTGTTCCTTCATTGACATTTAGTATTGCTAGCTGCAACAAGTGGCTTTTGAAGCAGTTGTCCTAAAAGATAAAGGTCTCTCAGACAGTGTGGTGCAGACCATGCTAAGAACCTGGAAGCCAGTCTCCACCAGGAACTACAATAGGATCTGGAAGGCACACAATTCTTGGTGTGAGCAGAAAGGGTTCCCCACATCTGCCTTTAGACTGTCCGGCCATCTCTTTTGTTTTTACAGGTGGGTTTGAATCAGGACCTCAAGTTCAGTTCTTTGAAAGCCCAGGTGTCAACTGTGTCTGTGTTCTTCCAGAGAAAGCTCCTCCCCCTCACCTGCAGTTTCCCTGCACTTCTAACCATCTCCCTCCAGCCGGCTCCTCCCCCTCACCTGCAGATTCCCTGCACTTCTAACCATCTCCCTCCAGCCGGCTCCTCCCCCTCACCTGCAGATTCCCTGCACTTCTAACAGTCTCCCTCCAGCCGGCTCCTCCCCCTCACCTTCAGATTCCCTGCACTTCTAACCATCTCCCTCCAGCCGGCTCCTCCCCCTCACCTGCAGTTTCCCTGCACTTCTAACCATCTCCCTCCAGCCGGCTCCTCCCCCTCACCTGCAGATTCCCTGCACTTCTAACCGTCTCCCTCCAGCCGGCTCCTCCCCCTCACCTGCAGTTTCCCTGCACTTCTAACCATCTCCCTCCAGCCGGCTCCTCCCCCTCACCTGCAGATTCCCTGCACTTCTAACCATCTCCCTTCAGCCGGCTCCTCCCCCTTACCAGCAGATTCCCTGCACTTCTAACCATCTCCCTCCAGCCGGCTCCTCCCCCTCACCTGCAGATTCCCTGCACTTCTAACCATCTCCCTCCAGCCGGCTCCTCCCCCTCACCTGCAGATTCCCTGCGCTTCTAACCGTCTCCCTCCAGCCGGCTCCTCCCCCTCACCTGCAGATTCCCTGCACTTCTAACCATCTCCCTCCAGCCGGCTCCTCCCCCTCACCTGCAGATTCCCTGCACTTCTAACCATCTCCCTCCAGCCGGCTCCTCCCCCTTACCAGCAGATTCCCTGCACTTCTAACCATCTCCCTCCAGCCGGCTCCTCCCCCTTACCAGCAGATTCCCTGCACTTCTAACCATCTCCCTCCAGCCGGCTCCTCCCCCTCACCTGCAGATTCCCTGCGCTTCTAACCATCTCCCTCTAGCCGGCTCCTCCCCCTCACCTGCAGTTTCCCTGCACTTCTAACCATCTCCCTCCAGCCGGTTCCCCCCCCCCTCACCTGCAGATTCCCTGCACTTCTAACCATCTCCCTCCAGCCGGCTCCTCCCCCTTACCTGCAGTTTCCCTGCACTTCTAACCGTCTCCCTCCAGCCGGCTCCTCCCCCTCACCTGCAGATTCCCTGCACTTCTAACCGTCTCCCTCCAGCCGGCTCCTCCCCTCACCTGCAGTTTCCCTGCACTACCTGGATAGTGTGGCAGAGGATTTAGACTGTAAGCTCTTCTACGATAGAGAAGTGCGGTGTTATGGTGATATACAAATGATAACAGCATAATTGCGCTTATACAACAAATGAGTTTATTTTTACAATCCAGTAACATAGCTGCACTTCTTATATAATGATAAAAGTTATTTACAGAACGATATAAAAATAGAATATAAATATTACACGTTACGATAGGAGTCGCAGCCAGTCCTGCTGATTACGTGTCCTCACTTATGATGAGTTATATAGGGTCTTACATACAGAGCACTAGTGATATAGATCTGATATGTTCTAGATCCAATGTGTAGTAAAGACGACTCTCTCTATATAGGGAGCCATCAATGTGTGTGTAGTGACCCAACAGCTCTCTGTACAGGAGAGTAATCATATCTGGACTAATGGTGGCAAGTATGACTGCGTATAAGGGGTTCATGACATAGATGCTACCTGTATATAAGAGACTATACCGGTAATAATGGGTTGTTTGTATATGAGAGGTGAAAGATACAAGTTCTGTCTGTATAGAAGGAGATGGGGTTCACGTGACATTATACAGGGTCTGCTGATGTACAGCACTGGAGTGATATAGGATGTGTATGAAGGGGGTCATTCAGCGGAGATAAGACCGGGTGCTCTTTGGTTTGGTCTGTACAGTACAGGGGAATAGCGGTATAATGAATATCACAATATAGGGTCAGTGGGAGAGCAGATTACAACAAATGTCTATAATCAGTTGTCTGCTTGTTACAGTCATACAGCCAGCGCTCGTATATTTATCTACTATATAGTCTATACTCAAACATTATCTATTGTTATGTATTATATAAAGTCTAGGTACAGAATGGAGGAGCAGCTATATGGTTAGGGTACATATACTATCAGCTTATGTATAATGTATTATGTTGTGTTGTGGACAGTACGGCGCTGCGGATTCTGTGCCGCTTCATAAAGATATATATTCGTGTTAGATAATGCAACAGGCATACCCCAATGTCACACCAAGAGTGCCCCTGCTTAAACACAGGTGTCTTTGGCCTTCTGGCTGCATATAAGATGAGTATAATGGGAGTACACGCACACATGAATGGCAGTTTAGGATCTATGCTGTTACTTTGTTACGGTGCCATTTTCAGGGGTACCAGGCAGTATAAGCAGAGGTAGGGTGATAATTTTGGGCACAGGATTAATACCCCACCTGCCGCCCACATGCGGTGAACTTCCAGGTGCGACAAGCTGCGAGTGGATCTTAGGATGGTAACCGATTCAGACTCTGGAGATCCCGCAGTAACGTTCTGACACAGATCACATGTACCGGCTATGACCCAATCATGGCGTCCACTCTGTAAACACGAACTGTGATGTTCTCCTACATGACTGCCTCCCAGCTACGGAACCTGGATCTGAAGATCGTCTTCATCTGGGTCACTTCCCATCTCCTCGCTGTCATCCTTTCCGAACCGTGAGGTCCGCAGCTTCCCAAACAAGGACGGGTTCTGCTGACGTCGCAGCCTGTGGGAGACAGACGGTCATTACTCCGGAGAGAGGAGCAGTAAGTACTCCCTTCATACCTAATTCATGAGATGAGATCAGCACACAGGAAACACTGCGTTCAAGTTATTCTTCAAATATTATAAACTCGTGTTACCAGAGGCTTGTACAGTGCTCACTATAGGTCCGTATGTGTGTACATGTGTGTTTTACAGGTCAGGACACAACTGGACAGCAGCTCCCAGGAGTAACACAATGGGGTTTAAGCAGAAATGTGTGCTGTTTGTATGTATATAACCTGGTAATGTGTAGTCTATGTGCTGTATATGTTTGTGCATTTAGGTTACATGTAGTATGTATGAATGTGTAACCTGGTAATGTGCATGTAGGTCACATGTAGTATGTATGAGTGTGTAACCTGGTAATGTGCATGTAGGTCACATGTAGTATGCATGAGTGTGTAACCTGGTAATGTGCATGTAGGTCACATGTAGTATGCATGAGTGTGTAACCTGGTAATGTGCATGTAGGTCACATGTAGTATGCATGAGTGTGTAACCTGGTAATGTGCATGTAGGTCACATGTAGTATGTATGAGTGTGTAACCTGGTAATGTACATGTAGGTCACATGTAGTATGTATGAGTGTGTAACCTGGTAATGTGCATGTAGGTCACATGTAGTATGTATGAGTGTGTAACCTGGTAATGTGCATGTAGGTCACATGTAGTATGCATGAGTGTGTAACCTGGTAATGTGCATGTAGGTCACATGTAGTATGCATGAGTGTGTAACCTGGTAATGTGCATGTAGGTCACATGTAGTATGCATGAGTGTGTAACCTGGTAATGTGCATGTAGGTCACATGTAGTATGTATGAGTGTGTAACCTGGTAATGTGCATGTAGGTCACATGTAGTATGTATGAGTGTGTAACCTGGTAATGTGCATGTAGGTCACATGTAGTATGTATGAGTGTGTAACCTGGTAATGTACATGTAGGTCACATGTAGTATGTATGAGTGTGTAACCTGGTAATGTGCATGTAGGTCACATGTAGTATGTATGAGTGTGTAACCTGGTAATGTGCATGTAGGTCACATGTAGTATGTATGAGTGTGTAACCTGGTAATGTGCATGTAGGTCACATGTAGTATGTATGAGTGTGTAACCTGGTAATGTGCATGTAGGTCACATGTAGTATGTATGAGTGTGTAACCTGGTAATGTGCATGTAGGTCACATGTAGTATGTATGAGTGTGTAACCTGGTAATGTGCATGTAGGTCACATGTAGTATGTATGAGTGTGTAACCTGGTAATGTGCATGTAGGTCACATGTAGTATGTATGAGTGTGTAACCTGGTAATGTGTAGTCTATGTGCATGTAGTAGGTCACATGTAGTATGTATGAGTGTGTAACCTGGTAATGTGCATGTAGGTCACATGTAGTATGTATGAGTGTGTAACCTGGTAATGTGTAGTCTATGTGCATGTAGTAGGTCACATGTAGTATGTACGAGTGTGTAACCTGGTATGTACCTTGATTGTAGATGCTCCAGTTGAACCTGTAGGTTTTCATTCAGCTCTGTCTGCTCATCGAGTGATCTCTGTAATTTGCGAGTCTGATTCTGTGTCTCATCGATCTGCAATGATACATACCAGGATTTACATGGTAGGTCTGCAGAATATCTCCTGATAACGGCATCTACAGGCCGACGCTGCCTGGTGATTCTAAGAGTGGCTGACAAGTTGATTTGTTATTAGTATTTATCAAAAGGTTAAGTTCCCCAAATATGACACTTAAGAGAGCAGATTAGTTAACCAGAGGTGCTCATATTACAGAATGTTACAAGTGGGCGACTAGACAATCCTGCCGTTGTTAGTCCCGCCTCCTCTCTGTGAATATGCCGCCCTCCTCGTGTCAGTGTTAGCCCCGCCTCCTCTCCGTGAATATGCCGCCCTCCTCGTGTCAGTGTTAGCCCCGCCTCCTCTCCGTGAATATGCCGCCCTCCTCGTGTCAGCCCACCCTCCTCGTGTCAGCCCACCCTCCTCTCCGTGCCAATGCCGCCCTCCTCGTGTCAGCCCACCCTCCTCGTGTAGGTGTTGGCCCCGCCTCCTCTCCGTGCCAATGCCGCCCTCCTCGTGTCAGCCCACCCTCCTCTCCGTGCCAATGCCGCCCTCCTCGTGTCAGCCCACCCTCCTCGTGTAGGTGTTGGCCCGTCCTCCTCTGCGTTCCAATGCCGCCCTCTTTGTGTCAGTGTTAGCCCCGCCTCCTCTCCGTGCCAATGCCGCCCTCCTCGTGTCAGCCCACCCTCCTCTCCGTGCCAATGCCGCCCTCGTGTCAGCCCACCCTCCTCGTGTAGGTGTTGGCCCCTCCTCCTCTTCGTGCCAATGCCGCCCTCCTCGTGTCAGTGTTGGCCCCTCCTCCTTTCAGTGTCAACGTCGCCCTCCTGTTGGTGTTGGCCCCTCCCTCTTGCCAGTGTTGGCCCGCCCTCCTCCTACCAGTGGTCTTATTCCTCCTCCCATGTAACAAATCATTATCCGAATATGTTACCTGGTCCTCCGCCTGCCCCAGCTCCTTCTTCAGCTCCTCCACCCGGAGACGCAGCTTCTTCACTTCCCCCTCCAGCTGCTCCACCCGTCGGTTGGCATGAGTGAGCTCCGCTGTTTTCTCGTGGTGTTGTTTCTTCAATTTAGTGTGATTATGGCGCAGATCGGAAAGTTCCTAAAGGTTAAAGGTCAACCGTAGTGAGGTGTGAAAAACAAACAGTATTATAATGTGCTGAAATCCAGAGATATCAGATAGCAGCAGCTTCTACATGATACACGTTCTAGAATCAAAGGTTCCGTTCCTCAACAGGAATGTGCAAAGACATTTCTACAATAAAAGTGTACATCCTGCACATGTAATACAATTACAGTTAGGACACAGACTCAGGTTACGGCCTTTTTTAGGCATCTTATTTTGAGTTCTACAGATCTTGAAATGCATTAGATCTGAGAATCGGGCAGCACAATGGCCTAGTGGTTAGCACTTCTGCCTCACAGCACTGGGGTCATGAGTTCGAATCCTGCCCATGGCCTTATCTGTGTGGAGTTTGTATGATCTCCCCGTGTTTGCGTGGGTTTCCTCCGGGTGCTCCGGTTTCCTCCCACACTCCAAAGAACATACTAGTAGGTTAATTGGCTGCTGTTAAAGTGTGTGTGTGTGTGTGTGTGTGTGTTAGGGAATTTAGGTTGTAAGCTCCGATGGGGCAGGGACTGATGTGAGCGAGTTCTCTGTACAGCGCTGCGGAATAAGTGACGCTATATAAATAAATGGTGAGGATTTCAGAATTACATGTTATACCTATTAAAACAAACCTGGGAGCAAGGTTAGGAGGCGATGATGTTCGTTCTTTGCTTTGGACGCATCAATATGTTAGATTTAATGTTGCTTTTATCTTAAGGCAGTGATGGACAACCTCGTCTTCTTTGTGTGCAGCATTTGTGGCCCTCGAACCTTCCAAAGGGCCGCACAGAGGAACGAGGGAGAGCGCACTGCACTCCTTCCTCCTCCCTTATGCCGTACAACCTCCCTGCGGGTGCAGTTACTGCACATTCCCACCACCCTCTATCACCAACCTCATCACATTATTTATTATTAATTTTCCAATACACCTAACATTTGTCCCGTGTCCGTCTGATCCTTGTCCCCCATTATACATAGGGCACTGAAGGGGGACAGTGATATTAATACCAGGCAGTGTCGTGGTCATAGGATAGATCATATAGAAAGGAGATATTTAAGTTCTGTGTCCTCATTGTAATTTGAAGGATGAGTGATATCAGGCAATTCTAATGTTGGCAGATCAGAGGTTAAATGAATGGAGATTTAAGCCCAGAGGTCTGCAGGGTGTGAGGGGAGGAGAGCGCACTCCAAGCCCGATTCCTCCTCGGTGAAACGCCATAAAAAGTGACTGTTTTATGAGGCGGATGAGTTACGCTTTAATGGCTGCCTGTTAATGTACCATCATATTAGATCAATAACACATCAGTATCTCTGTCTGAGAAACATCATCAGAGACGTTCAATAAAAATGATGTCCACTGCGATCAAAGCAGAGATCAGGTGTATGATCCGGGGAGCAGTGCAAATACAAGATTTCATTTTGTGGAGAGATGAGATAAAGGGAGTAGAGCAGTGTTGGCTCCAGGTGTTGTGAAACTATAAGTCCCAGCAAAACCTTCCAGTAATAAGCTGCTGTATATTGGCAAAGCATGCTGGGACTTGTAGTTTCACCTGGAGTGTCACAGGTTAGCAAACACTGGTGTAGAAGATGCGCTTCTAGTGGGGGAGGGGGTCTTTATTTTTGCGCCAGCTCTGAGCCCCCACAGATCCGCACTAGCCTTACACTTATAATGGAACAGCATTGTAATAAAACACTTGACACACAAAAGTGCCAAATGAAAGAATGACAGACCCAATGCCCCCCCTCTGTCATCATTAGTTTAAATGAGGCTAAACCAAGCAGTATGTTAGGAGAGCGAAAGATGGCGCAGCCCTAAAGAGGGCAGAGGTTGGACGTCCTCCTCCCCTACACCCAGCCGCACTTCTAGTTTGTGGACAGCAGGGGGCACCTTGCGGTGTGATACATGGATCTAGGCATTCAGTGCACTTTGTAAATGATCCCGGAGTGATACCTGCGATGGAGCAAAGGAAATAATACCGGGAACAGCACGATGTATATTACGGCCACTTCAGACACCAGCGACCTCATCTCACCTTGTTCCTCTCAAAGAGCTCGGCCTGGATGGACTTCAGGTCTGTATCCAGAGCGCTGGCCGTCTGTCTTCTCTTACGGGTGAGAATCTCCTCCAGGTCCTGGATCTGAATCCTCAGCTTTTTGTTCTCCCGTTCTAGAGTCAGCTTCTCCGTCTCCAGCCTCTCCCTCCGGCCCCACTCCTCTGCGTTCTCCGCCTGGAGCCCCTCCATCTGTAAATTACAGACATTTATTGGGTACCCTCTTAATATTTATGATGTAGCCCTATGGGAAATACATGTTTGTACCACCCCGGTGTATGTACCTCGCCCGTAGCCCCAATAATAACACAGGTACCTCGCCCGTAGCCCCAATAATAACACAGGTACCTCAGCCCGTAGCCCCAATAATAACACAGGTACCTCAGCCCATAGCCCCAATAATAACACAGGTACCTCGCCCGTAGCCCCAATAATAACACAGGTACCTCAGCCCGTAGCCCCAATAATAACACAGGTACCTCAGCCCGTAGCCCCAATAATAACACAGGTACCTCGCCCGTAGCCCCAATAATAACACAGGTACCTCGCCCGTAGCCCCAATAATAACACAGGTACCTCAGCCCGTAGCCCCAATAATAACACAGGTACCTCGCCCGTAGCCCCAATAATAACACAGGTACCTCGCCCGTAGCCCCAATAATAACACAGGTACCTCAGCCCGTAGCCCCAATAATAACACAGGTACCTCGCCCGTAGCCCCAATAATAACACAGGTACCTCAGCCCGTAGCCCCAATAATAACACAGGTACCTCGCCCGTAGCCCCAATAATAACACAGGTACCTCAGCCCGTAGCCCCAATAATAACACAGGTACCTCAGCCCGTAGCCCCAATAATAACACAGGTACCTCAGCCCGTAGCCCCAATAATAACACAGGTACCTCAGCCCGTAGCCCCATTAATAACACAGGTACCTCAGCCCGTAGCCCCATTAATAACACAGGTACCTCAGCCCGTAGCCCCAATAATAACACAGGTACCTCAGCCCGTAGCCCCAATAATAATGGTGACAGACGGGTACCTCAGCCCATAGCCCCAATAATAATGGTGACAGACGGGTACCTCAGCCCTCAGTGCCATTAATAACACAGGTACCTCAGCCCGTAGCTCTGCCAGTTTCTTATCCATATTGGAGCGAACTCCTAGTTCATCTTGTAGATCTTCAGATATCCGACCCAACTCGTCTTGGTGTCGCTCTCTGAGGAGGGTGAGCTGGGGAAGAAGCATCATCAGTGGTCAGACCCAGAGGTACGAGACAGAAGAATATTAAGTTAAGGACCTTCCACCCTGTTACATAAAGTGTTCTACCCCTAAACCTCACCAACATGTAACATGGAGTCTCCGTTGTTCATTGAGAAACCTCAGACCCCTTCTCATTATATGACCTTAATTTACTCCTCGCGCTGCCCATTTACCCGTCACCACTGAACCAATGGGTTTAACCATCTCCTGCCTGCCCCACATCTCCATTTATCACTAACTACAGCATCGCTATATACACTAACTGACCTGTTGTATTTACCATTAACTCTCAAATTTAATCTTCATTTAGAGTTTCCACCACTTCACTACTGAGATTGCTGGGATATCGCTGCAGCCAAACAGGCAATCGGACACTGACACTATCTGTGCTCCAGGTCATTGATCAGCCAGGTGCACTAATTCCATCACTTACCTGTGTGACCACCTCCTGCCGGGACTTGTTTAACTCTTCACATTTCATCTTCCACTTGCTGATCTCGGCCTCCATCTTCTCGATGGTCTTACTTAACAATATCTTGTCACTTGCACAGAAAACAGACAACAGTGGAGTGTGAGGGAAGAATGTCCTGAAATCTGGGGACAGAGTCACTACAGGAACTGGGGGTGAAATGCCCAATACTCAGACTAATCCAGGAGCTAGTTCAGCTGTTACTGTCCAGGTAACGAGTCCGCTAAAGGCCTGTTCTGAATCCAGCAAAGCTATTAATAAACATTATAAATGGAATCACAGAGTTATAAGGATATAACAAGTCACTGAGGAGCAGAGTGCTCATATGGTACAGTGGAGGAGGGGTGTCGCAGGGAGCTCAGTGGGTGACGGAACACGACGGCAGCACGAGGGGTGACTGCTGGGAGCACATTGGGTGACGGAACACGACGGCAGCACGGGGGGGTGACTGCTGGGAGCACATTGGGTGACGGAACACGACGGCAACACGGGGGGATGACTGCTGGGAGAACATTGGGTGACGGAACACGACGGCAGCCCGGGGGGGGGTGACTGCTGGGAGCACATTGGGTGACGGAACACGACGGCAGCCCGGGGGGGGTGACTGCTGGGAGCACATTGGGTGACGGAACACGACGGCAGCACGGGGGGGGAGGGGGTGACTGCTGGGAGCACATTGGGTGACGGAACACGGACGGCAGCACGGGGGGGGGTGGACTGCTGGGAGCACATTGGGTGACGGAACACGACGGCAGCACGGGGGGGTGACTGCTGGGAGCACATTGGGTGACGGAACACGACGGGCAGCACGGGGGGGGTGACTGCTGGGAGCACATTGGGTGACGGAACACGACGGCAGCACGGGGGGGGATGACTGCTGGGAGCACATTGGGTGACGGAACACGACGGCAGCACGGGGGGGGTGACTGCTGGGAGCACATTGGGTGACGGAACACGACGGTAACACGGGGGGATGATGCTGGGAGCACATTGGGTGACGGAAACACGACGGCAGCACGGGGGGGGACTGCTGGAAGCACATTGGGTGACGGAACACGACGGCAGCACGGGGGGGGGGGGGTGACTGCTGGGAGCACATTGGGTGACGGGAACACGACGGCAGCACGGGGGGGGATGACTGCTGGGAGCACATTGGGTGACGGAACACGATGGCAGCACGGGGGGGGGGGTGGACTGCTGGGGAGCACATTGGGTGACGGAAACACGATGGCAGCACGGAGGGGGGGTGACTGCTGGGAGCACATTGGGTGACGGAACACGACGGCAGCACGGGGGGGGTGACTGCTGGAGCACATTGGGTGACGGAAACACGACGGCAGCACGGGGGGGGATGACTGCTGGGAGCACATTGGGTGACGGAACACGACGGGCAGCACGGGGGGGGGGTGACTGCTGGGAGCACATTGGGTGACGGAACACGACGGCAGCACGGGGGGGGGTGACTGCTGGGAGCACATTGGGTGACGGAAACACGACGGTAAACAATGGGGGGGGATGACTGCTGGGAGCACATTGGGTGACGGAACACGATGCAGCACGGGGGGGTGGACTGCTGGGAGCACATTGGGTGACGGAACACGACGGCAGCACGGGGGGGTGACTGCTGGGAGCACATTGGGTGACGGAACACGACGGCAGCACGGGGGGGGGGGTGACTGCTGGGAGCACATTGGGTGACGGAACACGACGGCAGCACGGGGGGGGTGACTGCTGGGAGCACATTGGGTGACGGAACACGGACGGCAGCACGGGGGGGGGGGGTGACTGCTGGGAGCACATTGGGTGACGGAACACGACGGCAGCACGGGGGGGGGGTGACTGCTGGGAGCACATTGGGTGACGGAACACGACGGCAGCACGGGGGGGGGGGTGACTGCTGGGAGCACATTGGGTGACGGGAACACGACGGCAGCACGGGGGGGGGTGACTGCTGGGAGCACATTGGGTGGACGGAACACGACGGCAGCACGGGGGGGGGTGACTGCTGGGAGCACATTGGGTGACGGAAACACGACGGCAGCACGGGGGGGGTGACTGCTGGGAGCACATTGGGTGACGGAACACGACGGCAGGCACGGGGGGGGGGTGACTGCTGGGAGCACATTGGGTGACGGAACACGACGGCAGCACGGGGGGGGGGGTGACTGCTGGGAGCACATTGGGTGACGGAACACGACGGCAGCACGGGGGGGGAATGCTGGGAGCCACATTGGGTGACGGAAACACGACGGCAGCACGGGGGGGGGTGACTGCTGGGAGCACATTGGGTGACGGAAACACGACGGCAGCACGGGGGGGGACTGCTGGGAGCACATTGGGTGACGGAACACGACGGCAGCACGGGGGGGGGTGACTGCTGGGAGCACATTGGGTGACGGAACACGACGGCAGCACGGGGGGGTGACTGCTGGGAGCACATTGGGTTGACGGAACACGACGGCAGCACGGGGGGGTGACTGCTGGGAGCACATTGGGTGACGGAACACGACGGCAGCACGGGGGGGGGGGGTGAATGCTGGGAGCACATTGGGTGACGGAACACGGACGGCAGCACGGGGGGGGGGGGGGTGGTGGACTGCTGGGAGCACATTGGGTGACGGAACACGACGGCAGCACGGGGGGGGTGACTGCTGGGAGCACATTGGGTGACGGAACACGACGGCAGCACGGGGGGGGGGTGACTGCTGGGAGCACATTGGGTGACGGAACACGACGGCAGCACGGGGGGGGGGGTGACTGCTGGGAGCACATTGGGTGACGGAACACGACGGCAGCACGGGGGGGGGGGGTGACTGCTGGGAGCACATTGGGTGACGGAACACGACGGCAGCACGGGGGGGGGGGTGACTGCTGGGAGCACATTGGGTGACGGAACACGACGGCAGCACGGGGGGGATGACTGCTGGGAGCACATTGCGGCACAGAACATGACAGCAGCACAGGGTGGGTGTGGTTGGGTTGGGACTGCCGGGGAGCACATTGGGTGATGGAACGTGATGGTAGCACAGGGACGGGGGGATTGCAGGGAGCACAGTGGGTGATGGAACATGACGGCAGCACTGGGTGGGGGCGGGGGGGGGTCGACGACGACTGCAGAAGGCACATTGTGAATTTTTGTGTAAACTTTTCTAAAGGTGTCATTTCTGGTATGTTCTAAATGCTGAGCACTCAGAGAAGAATATGTTCTCCGTAATATTATATACTTAAAGCTGGATCATGTAAGGAAGAAATCGAGTGTTCAGAGACTTGGAGGTAGCGGGTGCCTCTCCCTCGTCAGATACTCACTCTCTCTCCTTTACAAGAACCTTCTGGCTCTCATCCAGCCGCAGTTTCAGGGCAGTAATCTTGGTTGCATCGTCCTCACTGGGGCCCACATCATCCCAGTGCCGGGGTCTGGGGCTGCGACAGGATTCACTGTTCTGTGGCTCAGAGGCCTCAGGTCGCAGGCTGCTCTCTGTGTCAGACTCCTGGATAGACAACAGTCACAGTACACTGAGCGCTGTCAATCAAAGGGTGCAATGCTCCATAGACTAAGGTGTGATTACATGTGATAACAGACAATAAACAGCTCTAACGTAGAAGACAATTATATACTGTGTGTATGTGTCCGGCTTCCAGACGTCTCTATCCCAAGCTGTCGCTCACCTTGACTTTGGGGGCTGTCTCAGCATCCACATCGCGCACAGGCTCTCTCTCCTGATCGCCAATCACTTGCTCTTTTCCCCGCAGTCTCTCCACCTCCCTCCGGAGCTGCTCCGTCTCAGTGATGGATTCTTGCCTCTCTCTTTTCAGCGCACCGAGCTCCTTGCTGAGGACCTCGAGTCGCCCACGGAGCTGCACTCCCTCCTCTCTGGCCTTGTTACGCTCGGCTCTCACTTTGCTCCACTTCTCCCTCCAGTTGGCCGTACAGTCCGACCACCAGCGCATGGTTTTCTCCATCTGCGAGGCCCGCGCCCGGGCCTCCTCCAGCTCTCGCAGCCGCAGCTCCTCCCGACTCTCCCAGTCTCCCGTAGGTACAGGAGGGGGAATCGGGGGGATTGGAGATGGCGGTAGGCTCTTTGGTGAAGGGGTAAGAGAGTCTGGATGCCGCATACGCTCAGGCTGTGGGCTCCCCAAGCTGCAGAGCAGTTCTGAGCTTTGTAGCAGCAGAGAGGAGTCTATGAGCTGGGTGCTGGGACCACTACTCTGACTCATAGTGACCGATAAAGGGCTTATCAGGGGGTTGTGGGAAGAGGGGTGAAGCTATACAAGATATAATATTACAGGTGGGTAACAAACGTCTGAGGGGGACAGGCTCCCCTATCGGGAGACACTGCACCCCCTCAGACAGGGCCAGAATCCTAGTTACGGACCCCAAATCTGCTCTACATAAGCTCTTACTGTCACATGTCCTGATGTAGAGATATAAACAAGTGTCAGCTCTGTGGCCTCCAATACGCTCGATTTCAGATCAGCCACCAGCAAGGCTGTTATCCTGTCAGTCCTGGAACGAAAATCAGCAGAGGTTAAAAATGGGGGGGGGGGGGGGGGGGGGGGGGATAATTATAACAAACAACAAAAACAGACTGATCTGGGAGAATATGGAATTTCCTTCACACAGACTTGTACGAATAACCAAAAATTATCATTATTGTATTCAAATCTAAAATACATTAAATATCCCTGACACAGACACAAGTACGATCTCTCTGTAGCTCTGTGCAGACCTCATCTGCACCAGAACCAGCAAACTGCACTTCTGGAGGACTATAGTATGGGAAACAGCCGTGCCTCCCCCTCAGATGAGGCCTATGGCATGGGAAAACGGCGGTGCCTCCACCTCAGATGAGGCCTATGGTATGGGAAACGGCGGTGCCTCCACCTCAGATGAGGCCTATGGCATGGGAAACGGCCGTGCCTCCCCCTCAGACGAGGCCTATGGCATGGGAAACGGCCGTGCCTCCCCTCAGATGAGGCCTATGGCATGGGAAACGGCGGTGCCTCCCCCTCAGATGAGGCCTATGGCATGGGAAACGGCCGTGCCTCCACCTCTGGATGTAGTTTCTTCTATATCCATCTTATTACATGTCTGCATGGAGTCAGGAGCACATAACATGCCAGGACCTCACTCAGCGACCCCTCTGGGCAGAAGCCACCGGCTAGTTGAAGTATTAGACAGGTAATGCGAGGTCTAACAGATAACATGCTGAGACACGCTAATTACACGTCTCTCCTTCCAGATGTACAGGTAATGCTGAGCAGGAAAACTGACACGCCAACCCTCTGCAGCCCCACACGTATGGGAACAAGCCATGAAATATATTTCCCACATGTTTTTGCCATCAGGATAGTCTGAGAAACTTTCCATGTCCTCACACAGAGTCTGAGACCGCAGCTAGGCCTGAAATAGAGATCTATCTGCCCCCGGTCACAGACAGCGAGACCCTGGTCGCCCGCAGCTGCCGCCACTACTCTCACAGTGACCTGGCACAACCTTAATTATACCACATCAAATAATTAGGCTTCTGCCTGACAAGCTTCCCACAATGCCTTGCAAGGTGTTATATGAGGCTGACACTGGCTGCTTTCCTACAGTCTGGAGGGCTGAGCTTCTCAAGACAAATAAAAACAGATTTTCCTCGGAATTAGAATATTGTTGTGGTTTGGACAGACTTGTAAGCACTACATAGTTTATGGAATCATTAACCCCTCTTAACATGGCTATGTGAGATCCATCGTCTCCGTCTCAATGTACAGCGATATTCTGTATACAGATGGTCAGGGTTTATAACATTAATCTATATATAGACTCTGAGAGAGTACAGATGGCTACTGATGTCCCTTCACTGGCCACACTACCTGTGACACACACTACCTGTGACACACACACACCACCTGTGACACACACCACCTGTGACACACATACCACCTGTGACACACACAGCCCGTGACACACACACAGCCCGTGACACACACACACACCACCTGTGACACACACACCACCTGTGACACACACACACACACACCACCTGTGACACACACACACACACACCACCTGTGACACACACACACCACCTGTGACACACACACACCACCTGTGACACACACACACACCACCTGTGACACACACACACACACACACCACCTGTGACACACACACACACCACCTGTGACACACACACACACACACCACCTGTGACACACACACACACCACCTGTGACACACACACACACACACCACCTGTGACACACACACACACACCACCTGACACACACACACCACCTGTGACACACACACACACCACCTGTGACACACACACACACACCACCTGTGACACACACACACACCACCTGTGACACACACACACACACACACACACCACCTGTGACACACACACCACCTGTGACACACACACCACCTGACACACACACACCACCTGTGACACACACACACACACACCACCTGTGACACACACACACACCACCTGTGACACACACACACCACCTGTGACACACACACACCACCTGTGACACACACACACACACACACACCACCTGTGACACACACACACACACCACCTGTGACACACACACACACCACCTGTGACACACACACACACACACCACATGTGACACACACACACACACACACACCACCTGTGACACACACACACACACACCACCTGTGACACACACACACACCACCTGTGACACACACACCACCTGTGACACACACACACACACCACCTGTGACACACACACTACCTGTGACCCACAGAAATGTCACAGTATCTACACAGTCCTCCACACATTGCTGTATTCCAGGTACAACGTGTTGTCGGATCACCAAACACTGCAACTTGCTGGTAGAAGGGACGACGACACATAATTACGGGGGTCTCAG
The DNA here is from genome assembly GCA_036250195.1 of Mixophyes australis. NCBI lineage: Eukaryota > Metazoa > Chordata > Amphibia > Anura > Limnodynastidae > Mixophyes > Mixophyes australis. The sequence goes on from JAVHZZ010000010.1 coordinate 577,235, forward strand.
GGAGCATAGTGTTGGGATAATGCTCTTTTAGTGACACATTAAATGCTGTAATTCTCCGCTTTTCAATTCACCATCACTGGCCCCAAATAAGACCAGGAGGGGGTCAGTGACGAGTTATAAACAAGCTCAGTATTTGGCCAGGAAGGCCTGCTGAGACTTGTAGTGCTTCATGTAACAAGACATTGGTGATGTCTATATTTTGAGGTCTGTACAGAAGCAAATAATAAGATCACAGAAACATAATTCATTCTAATATTTATCAGGAAGAATCAACTATAACTGATTTATTATAGAGCAATTCATAAGATTGTCTCTTCCCAATGAGTATAGTGACTCACATATCACATCACCAGATACACAATGACTATACAGGGTCAGAAACTGCTGTATAATGTAGTGGGGTGTGATACGGAGTACAGTGATATACACAGAGGTGGGGCGTGATATGTATATACACACACACACACACACACACACAGAGAGGTGGGGCGTGATATATATACACACACACACACACACACACACACACAGATGTGGGGCGTGATAGATATACACAGAGAAGGGGCGTGATATATACACAGAGAAGGGGCGTGATATATATACACAACCACACAGAGGTGGGGGGGGTGACATATACACAAAGGTGGGGGGGTGACATATACACAGAGGTGGGGGGGTGACATATACACAGAGGTGGGGGGGTGACATATACACAGAGGTGGGGGGGTGACATACACACAGAGGTGGGGGGGTGACATACACACAGAGGTGGGGGGGTGACATACACACAGAGGTGGGGGTGTGACATACACACAGAGGTGGGGGTGTGATATATACACAGAGGTGTGGTGTGATATACACAGAGATGGGTGTGATATACACACAGAGGTGGGGTGTAATATACATACAGAGGTGGGGTGTGATATATATACAGAGGTGGGGTGTGATATATACAGAGGTGGGGTGTGATATATACACAGAGGTGGGGTGTGATATATACACAGAGGTGGGGTGTGATATACACAGAGATGGGTGTGATATACACAGAGGTGGGGTGTGATATATACAGAGGTGGGGTGTGATATACACACAGAGGTGGGGTGTGATATACACACAGAGGTGGGGTGTGATATACACACAGAGGTGGGGTGTGATATACACACAGAGGTGGGGTGTGATATACACACAGAGGTGGGGTGTGATATACACACAGAGGTGGGGTGTGATATACACACAGAGGTGGGGTGTGATATACACACAGAGGTGGGGTGTGATATACACACAGAGGTAGGGTGTGATATACACACAGAGGTAGGGTGTGATATACACACAGAGGTGGGGTGTGATATACACACAGAGGTGGGGTGTGATATACACACAGAGGTGGGGTGTGATATACACACAGAGGTGGGGTGTGATATACACACAGAGGTGGGGTGTGATATACACACAGAGGTGGGGTGTGATATATATACACAGAGGTGGGGTGTGATATATACACACAGAGGTGGGGTGTGATATATACACACAGAGGTGGGGTGTGATATATACAGAGGTGGGGTGTGATATATACAGAGGTGGGGTGTGATATATACACAGAGGTGGGGTGTGATATATATACACAGAGGTGGGGTGTGATATATACACACAGAGGTGGGGTGTGATATATACACACAGAGGTGGGGTGTGATATATACACACAGAGGTGGGGTGTGATATATACAGAGGTGGGGTGTGATATACACACAGAGGTGGGGTGTGATATATACAGAGGTGGGGTGTGATATACACACAGAGGTGGGGGTGTGATATATATACACAGAGGTGGGGTGTGATATATATACACAGAGGTGGGGTGTGATATATATACACAGAGGTGGGGTGTGATATATACACACAGAGGTGGGGTGTGATATACACACAGAGGTGGGGTGTGATATATACACACAGAGGTGGGGTGTGATATATACAGAGGTGGGGTGTGATATATACACACAGAGGTGGGGTGTGATATATACACACAGAGGTGGGGTGTGATATATACACACAGAGGTGTGGTGTGATATATACACAGAGGTGGGGTGTGATATACACACAGAGGTGGGGTGTGATATATATACAGAGGTGGGGTGTGATATACACAGAGACGGGTGTGATATATACAGAGGTGTGGTGTGATATATACACAGAGGTGGGGTGTGATATACACACAGAGGTGGGTGTGATATATATACAGAGGTGGGGTG